>PVLC010010445.1:11242-34980 GCA_004027655.1 Graphiurus murinus | reverse complement strand
TCTCTCCTATTTTAAAAATATTTAAAAAGTCAAAGTGTAGCTTAAATACAGAAAATGTACACTTTTTAGGGTACAGGAGGACGCCGTGGTCTAGCAGACGACCCTGGTCAGTTTCCCGTGGCTGTTTTAGTCCTGGCCACACATCGGGTGGCTTAAAGCCTCAGAGCTGGATCTCACAGTCCCTGAGCTGAAGGCGCAGGACCAGGCCGCTCTGCAGCCTCGCTGGGAGGACCTCCTCGCTTCTTGTGGCTTCGGGCGGCCCCTGCTGCCCCTTGGTTTGTGGCCGCATGGCTCAGCCTCTGCCCCGTCTCTGCCCGCTCTCCTCCTGTGTGGAGCGGGCTGGCCCTCCTCCCTCTAGGATGCTCTCAGCTGGGCCTGGTGGTGCACGCCTGTAATCTCAGTTCTTGGGAGGCTGAGACAGGAGGATCGTAGATTCAAGGCCAGCCTCAGCTACTTAGCGAGACCCTGTCTCAAAAGAATAAATGAAAAAGGGCTAGGGGTGTAGCTCAGAGGTAGAATGCTCCTGGGTTCAATCCCCAGAACCAAGAAAAAAAAAAAAAAGCATATTTTCTCTGGACTTAGGACTAACTTCAGTCCAATATGACCAGGTCTTGATCTCTGCTTATTTATATCTGTAGAAATCCTATTTCCAAAGAAGGTCAGATTCCTGGACCCTGGAGGGCAGGACTCGGCATGTCTTTTCCACCCCACCGCGGAGTTTAATCAAGATCTAAACAGTTCTTTCCTGACCATCCCGATTCCATCATATATTTTTCTTCTGCTGGAAAAGAAAGCTCTAAGTGGAATCTCAGCACACTTCCTGCTTGGTAATCGGCTCCATTCATACAAGGGATATATATATTTTTTCATGTCCCTAAATTCATACCAAAGTGTCCGTTATTGTTTAAAATAAAAGTGTAGTATAGCCGGGCGTGGTGGCGCATGCTTGTAATCCCAGCATTCGGGAGGCTGAGACTGGAGGATCCGGGTTCGCGGCCAGCCTCAGCTACCTAGTGAGGCACTCCGCAACTTAGTGAGACTCGGTTTCAAAATAAAAAGAATAAAAATAGGGCTGGGGGTATAGCTCGGAGGTAGAATGCCCCTGAGTTCAATCCCCAGTACCGCAAAAAAAAAAAAAAAAAAAAAAAGTGTAGTATCGATGGGGGTTCCTTGACGGGCCAGCACCTATTGTGCTAGCTAGAACATCAGGGCCTCGCCTAATGCACAGGGGGTGTCTCATAACTGTTTGTTGAGTGAATAACTAAAGGGCTGACCCCTGAACCTTGGCCTCTCCTCCCTTCTAGGTGGCCTCTACCAGGACGAGTCTCTCTCCTCGTGTTCTCTGAAATTCTCCAGCAACTGCCTTTGACCCCGGCGGCCTGGAGGGTCCGAGCTCCCCTGTGGGGGTTTCTGTTGCAGGGGAGGTGGGGGGGCAGGCCAACTCTCTCCAGGTTTTATAAGCTGATAGAACGGGGCTGTCAAGTGCTTTTTATGGGAGAAGAAACAGGAAGATGGCTTGTTTTGCAGACAGCGGGTTATTGGGTAATTACATTTTTATAGAGCTGTCGTGGAACAAATCAGGGCCCTGCCGTCTCCTTTGATGCTAAAAGGCAGACGGCCCCATAAAGATCAGGACAAGGGGAGGTGGACGGGGTCAGGGGCAGAGCTGCCCCTTGGGTCGGGTCGGCTTCTGCCTGGAAGCCCCCCATCCATGGGCGCCCCTTTCCAGAAATGCCCGCCTTCTCCTGTCCTGTGTCTTGGTCACAGTCGTGGCCTTGCCAGCGAGCTCCCCTCCTCTGATGGCAGACGAGGAGAGAGCAGAGCGAAAGGTGTCAAGGAACGGGGCCCGCCGGAGGGAGCCATCGGGATGCTTTTTGTTTTGTTTTGGAACTGGGGATTGAACTCAGGGGCATGCTACCTCCAAGCTACACCCCCAGCCCTACTTTGTATTCTTTATTTTTATTTTATTTATTTATTTGTTTATTTATTTATTTTTGCAGTACTGGGGATGGAACTCAGGGGTATTCTACCTCTGAGCTACACCCCCAGCCCTATTTTTTATTCTTTATTTTATTTATTTGTTTATTTATTTTGCAGTACTGGGGATGGAACCCAGGGGTTCCATCCGAGCTACACCCCCATCCCTATTTTTTATTCTTTATTTTTTTGAAACAGGGTTCTACTAAAATGCAGAGGGCCTCACTAAGTAGCTGAGGCTGGCCTCGAACCCAGATCCTCCGGTCTCAGCTTCCCAAGTACTAGGATTACAAGTGTGCACCACCATGCCCGGCTTTTATTCTTTATTTTGAAACAGGGTCTCACTAAGTTGTGGAGGGCCTCACTAAGTAGCTGAGGCTGGCCTAGAACCTGAGATCCTCCTGTCTCAGCCTCCCGAGTACTGGGATGACATGCCTGGCTCACTATTATTCATTCATTCATTCATTCATTCACTCATTCATTCATTCTTTTCCTTGTTGGTTCATTCTACATCTCCAGCCCTATTTCCTTATTTTTTATTTTGAAACAGGGTCTCAGTAAGTTGCCGAGGGTCTTGCTAAGTTGCTGAGACTGGCCTCAACCTGTGATCCTCCGGTCTCAGCCTCCCAAGTGCTGGGATTACAGGCATGCACCACCACACCCAGCTGGCTCACTCTTTTAATCACTCGTTTATTCTCTCCTTCACTAATTCATTCATTCACTCATTCATTCATTCACACACTCACTTGTTCACTCACACCCGCACCCCAGCATTTGGACTCAGGCGTCCTCCCCTGTGTTCCTTGAGGGTGCACTCATTCAGGCGTGAGTTGAGGGCTTACTGTGTGTCGTGCGCTGTGGCCACAACACTGAACACAACAGAGGTGGTGGGGCAGAGCGGTGAGAGCAGAGCCGTGGAGAGCGGGCAGTGCCGGCCGGGCCAGCACGCAGGCCCCCTGGGGCGTCTCAGCGGGAGGGCCAGCGTGTCCAGGGGGCTCCCTGGGCAGAGAGAACACAGGCTCCAGAAGGCCGAGTGCGCCAGGTGTGGTGTTGCATGCCTGTGAGCCTAGCACTTGGGAGGCTGAGACAGGAGGGTCGACGGTTCGAGGCCAACTTCAGCTACTTGTGAGGCCCTCTGCAACTTAGTGAGACCCTGTTTCAAAATAAAGAATAAAAAAAATAGGGCTGGGGGTGTAGCTCGGAGGTAGAATGCCCCTGAGTTCAATCCTCAGCATCAAAACCGAAACCAAATCAAAACCAAAAACCAAGGCGGAGTAGCCGGAGCCGGCGAGGTGGGGGCAGCCCCGCCTGGATGCTCTTGGCGGGCAGCGAGCAGGAGTCCACATTCTGTCCTCGGGCTCCATTGCACAGACCTGCTCCCTCCGCAGAACAAATGTGCCCCGGGCTGCCATCGCCTCAGCTCCCGCCAAACTCCAGGCCAGAGTCGCCTGGTACCAGGGTCCAGAGAGGACCTCTGCGTCCCTCCTCTTTCTGCCAGCCTGGAAGTTTCTAGAAAGTGGTTCATTGCTATTCCTTTTCCTGGGAGGTGTGGACCAAGGCTGAGGGCACAGGCTTTTACTAGTCCCATCTGGGCTCGAGTGTTTCGAATCAAGCCCTCTCCATCGCTCTGTTAAAGATGGCCGCCGCCTCCAGCACCGCCCCCCCCCACACTCATTTCCTGCTGGGAGACAAGAACCTTAATAAATGATTATTTATTGGGCTGGGCAGACCCTACCGTGTGGCCTGTGCTGGGTTTCCAGCTGCGACCTCCAACTATCTCTTTCTAGTTCCAGAATATTTCCATTATTCCAACAGGAAACCTGTTTCCATTAAGCGGTTGCTTCCCACAGACTGGGCTTTCCTCTCCCTCCTCTTTCTTTCTTTCTTTTCTCTCTCTCTCTCCCTTCCTTCCATCCTTTCTTTCTCTTTCCTTTTCTCTCTTTCCCTTTCTCTTTCTTTTTTTCTCGCTTTCTTTCTTTCATTCTCTTCCCTTTTCTCTCTCTTTTCTTTCTTTCTTTTTATCTTTCTCTTCCTTCCTTTCTTTCCTTCTTTCTTTCTCCAGGGGCATTGTACCTCCAAGCTACACCCCCAGCCTTTAAAATATATTTTATCTTTTTAAAATTTTGAAACAGGGTCTCATTAGGCTGTCCTCAGACTTTCAATCCTCCTGTCTCAACCTCCCAAGTACTGGGATCACAGGCATGCACTGCCACACCCAACATGATCTGATTTTTTTTTTGGTACTGGGGATTGAACTCAGGGGCATTCTACCTCTGAGCTATACCCCCAGCCCTATTTTTTATTCTTTATTTTGAAACCGACTCTCACTAACTTGTGGAGTGCCTTACTAGGTAGCTGAGGCTGGCCTCGAACCCGGATCCTCCGGTCTCAGCCTCCCAAATGCTGGGATTACAAGCGTGCGCCACCACGCCCAGCTATGACCTGATTTTTGAAGAACTTTTTGACGTATAAAATGTAATTATGTAATTTATTGCATATATCATTCACAATTATACATCTGTGGTATATATAATTATATATGTGAGTAGCCATTTCTTATATAGTCATGAACATACCCGTTCATGTATTCCTCTGCATAGAAGATGATATGGAAAAGAGCTCCCCCAGGCTTGCTAGCAGTGCTTTCTCTATGCGATAGCACCGTGAAAGCTTTTGTTTTCTGAGTTATGCACATCTGTATCAATTAAATAATTTTAGTCAGAAAAATCAATGAAAACAAAGGGTCAAAAGTAACATATTACTCAAGTAATAATAGTAGTTAGCTCTTCTACTTGTGCAGTTACTGTGTTAACTTGTTAGAGTTATTATTATTATTATTATTTTTTGTGGTACTGGGGATTGAACTCAGGGTCATTCTACCCCCGAGCTATACCTCCAGCCCCATTTTTTATTCTTTATTTTGAAACCGGGTCTCACTAAGTTGCAGAGTGCCTCACTAGGTAGCTGAGGCTGGCCTCGAACCCGGATCCTCCGGTCTCAGCCTCCCGAATGCTGGGATTACAAGCGTGCGCCACCACGCCCGGCTATTTTTTATTTTTATTTTTTTGCTTTTGTAGTTGCTATGCTACACTCTGGAAGTGTGTCCTCAGCCCTTCTTGTTCAACCCACTAGTGTGGATTGAAACCCCTGATACCTTTTTTTTTTCTTTTCTTTTTGCTACCAGGGGCAATTTACTTTTGAGCCATACCTCCAGCCTTATTTTATTTTATTTTTTATTTTGAAGCAAGGTCCTGCTAGGATACTGAGGGTCTCGCTAAATTGCCGAGGCTGGTCTCAAACCCCTGGTCCTCCTCTCTCAGCCTCCCAAGTAGTGGGCTTACAGGTGTGCTCCACCACACCTGGATGAATCCCTGAGATCTTTTATTTTATTTTATTTTATTTTATTTTTTGCGGTACTAGGGATTGAACTCAGGGGCATTCTACCTCCGAGCTATACCCCCAGCCCTGTTTTTTTTTTTTATTCTTTATTTTGAAACCGGGTCTCACTAAGTTGCAGAGTGCCTCACTAGGTAGCTGAGGCTGGCCGCGAACCCGGATCCTCCGGTCTCAGCCTCCCGAATGCTGGGATTACAAGCGTGCGCCACCACGCCCGGCCCTGAGATCTTTTAAATCACTTTGCTTCCATTTCACAGAGCGACAGAGTCACACTAGTGACTCTTCCTCCCCATCTCAAAAGCTCTTTGCAGAACACCTTTTTCCCCATCCTGCCTGCTATTTTTCCTACTCTCTTGGCCAAGTCTTCGTCCTGTGGTCTAAAGTTGCTCTTTTTGTCTTTTTCCTAAAGGCCATTGCTGTGTCGGAGATGCAGGGTTCCCTGTGCTCAGACAGACGTGAGCAGCACGGCTGCCCTGCCTGGGATGCGAGGACGGGTGTGGGAGGTTTCCCAAGGTGACAGATCTTTTGCTGTTGTTGCTGCCAAGCCAGAGATGCAGCAATTTCGGAAAATTGAAAACACGAGTAGCAACAAGAGAAGGAAATGAAAATCAGCCAGTGTCTTGGGCCATGGGGTTACTCTCTCTGGCCTTGTCTTGGCGGGAATGGTCTTTCTCTTCACCCGTCCCTTGGCAAAGTGTTTTGCCGCTGAGCTAATTTGGGGACGAGAGCTCTTCCAGTGACTGAAATGGTGAAAAATACTCAATGCAACTGAATTTTAATTTTTGTGTTGAGTGGGCTCTGGGAACCTTTCTCTCTGTGTGCCAGGAGTTTGGGGAATCTTATCAAGCCCGGGAACTCTTGGTGAGAAGAAAAATGGAATTACAGATAAAATGGGGGTTTGGAGGCTTTGATCAGTGTGTGCCAGGCATGTACATTTCTTTCCTATTTTAAAAGTTCTTTATTTTTTTTTTTTTGTATGTGATTCTAAACCATACAAATGTGGGTGGGTTTTTTTTTTGTTTTTTTGCTTTTTTGATTAAGTTTAACAGTTGGAACAAAAAGATTCGTATTTTCCTGCATGAAAAAATGTATATCTTTCATTTCCTGATGTTGTATTTCTTTGATAATTTCTCCCAGCTCAGTTTCCAAAAATAGGTGTGTTACAATGGAAGGGCTAATTATAAGGAGCTATAAATTCTCAGCCCATTTGGTGTGTGTAAGTGTACAGTGGGATATAAACGAATTCTTTGCAAACTGAATGTTCACGACACAGTGACATCATTGTGTCCAGACTAAATTGACCCTGAATCAATGGCGTCTCTACATCCAAATGCAATTTATAGAAAATACAGAGGACAGAGGAACCGGGGAAAACGGCACCATGAGGCTGCACCAGCAAATTCCAGACTGCGGATTTTCTATAGGACAAATGACCTGCGCTTGGCTCCAAAGAAGTCCAAAGTCTAGTCCCTGGAATCTGTGCATATATCGGGTTTCTCGGCCAGGGGGACTTGAGGTGGCAAATGAAGTTCAGTTTGGTAAGCAGCAGACCCTGAGATGGGGGTGACTTCTCCTGGGTCCCCTGGGTGACTCTGGTGTCACCTCAAGGGTCCCTTACAAACCAAGGAGGGAGGAAGGGGAGTCAGTACTAGAATGTGAGAAGGAGTTAACTGGCAATTTCTGGCTTCAGAGGCAGAGGAGGGTCATGAGCCCCGTGGCCTCTAGAAGCTGGAAAAGACAAGGAAACAAATTCTTGCCCAGAACCTACAGAATGGAGTGCAGCCCTCCTGCCACCGCAACTTCAGCCCAGGGAGACCTGTGTCACACCTCTGCTCTCGAGAGTTTCCAGATAATAAACGTGTGTGTGTGTGTGTGTGTGTGTGTGTGTGTGTGTGTGTGCGCCTGCGTGTGTGTGTGTGTTTTGCTGGGGATTGAACCCAGGAGTGGGGGGTGGGTTCTATTTCCCACTATACTACAGCTACACTCCCAGCCCTATTTCATTTTATTTATTTATTTATTTATTTATTTATTTATTTATTTATTTATTTCTTGCGGTACTGGGGATTGAACCCAGAGCCAGGGGCATTCTACCTCCGAGCTACACCCCCAGCCCTATTTTTTATTCCTTATTTTGAAACAGGGTCTCACTAAGTGCAGAGGGCCTCACTAAGTATCTGAGGCTGGCCACAAACCGGGATCCTCCTGTCTCAGCCTCCCAAGTACTGGGATTACAAGTGTGCGCCACCATGCCTGGCTGCCTCTTACATTTTCTTTAAGACTGCAGTCTCCCTCTGTGTTAGCCTGACTTCTCCCAAAGCAGACCTAGAGATATGAATGTGTGTGCAAGCAGGCGATTTCAGTGGTTCCCAGAAGCCTCTCCAAGTGGCCCCAGAGGGAGCGAGAACCAGGAAATGGAGGTTCATAAGCAGCAGCCCATGGCGGGGCCGGGGCTCCATCCCACAGGCAGCGCCAAGACGCGGTACCTCGAGGCTTCAGAACTGCCCACCCAGGGGCAGACATGGGAACACCTGTCCACCCACTCCCGTCCCGCCGTGGCCAAAGGAGGCTCCTGGGCCGTGAAGTCTGGACTCTCCCTGGTCACACCACAGCAGCCAGGGGACCTCAGGCAGACACAGGAGGCCACTCAGGGAGGCTCCAACCGCACCAGCCTCCACCTCCAAGTGCAGCGTGCAATTCTCTTGATGAGATGAACAGGCCAAGCCTTAGCTTCTCACTTCTGTGATAACAAATGACCACAGACTTAGTGCTTTAAAACAACACAAATTTAGCTGGGTGTGGTGGCAGATGCCTGTAATCCCAGGACATAGGAGGCTGAGACTGGAGGATCCGGGTTCGCAGCCAGCCTCAGCTACTTAGTGAGACCCTCCGCAACGTAGTGAGACCCTGTTTCAAAATAAAGAATAAAAAATGGGGCTGGGGGTGTAGCTCGGAGGTAGAATGCCCCTGGGTTCAATCTCCAGTACCGCAAAAAAAAAAAAAAAAAAAAAAAAAAAAAAAAAAGAGGCACATCAGCCTGCCAAACTCTGTGGACCTTATTTGGACCCTGATATCCTGATTCAGACAGACAAACACTCTGAAGAAACATTAATGCCATTGATAAGACAAGGATTAACGAAAACACTGGACTGGACTTTTGGTAATAGTTAAAAATGGTTCTTAGATTTTGGGAGTTAGATACTGGTATAGTGGTTATGTTAAAACAAACAACCCTTATCTCTAAAGATGCATTCTGATATGATTCATGAATAAATTGATAGTTGATGTTTGCGGTTTGATTGGAAAGAATGCAAGAGCTGGGGGGGGAGTGAGTGTGTATAAGGAAGGAGCCCCCTTACTTGTGAGGGGACCCTTCCAAGCCCCCAGTGGGCGCCCAAAGTCACCGATGGGGCTGAGTTCACAGTACTGAACTCTGCATATACTCTGCTTTTTCTTATACACACATACGTGCAGACCTATGATAAAATTTAATTTATGAATCAGGCACAGTAAGAGATTAACAATAAATAGAACAATTATTATTATTATTATTATTATCATCATCATCATCATCATCATCATCATCATTATTATTTTGTGGAACTGGGGATTGAACCCAGGGACATTCTACCTCTGAGCTACATTTCCAGCTGTAGTTTTTATTCTTTATTTTGAAACAGGGTCTCACTAAGTTGCGGAGGACCTTACTAAGTAGCTGAGGCTGGCTGTGAACCCAAGATCTCCTGGTCTCAGCCTTCCAAGTACTAGGATTACAAGTGTGCACCACCACACCCGGCTTAAATAATGACATACTATAATGAAAAGTTATGTGAAGCCAGGCGTGGTGGAGCACCCCTGTAATTCCAGTGCTTGGGAGACTGAGACAAGAGGATCACAGGTTTGAGCAGAGCTTCAGCTACTTAGCAAGACTCTCAGCAACTTCATAAGATCTTGTTTCCAAATAAAATAAAATAAAAATAGGGCCAGGGGTGTTGCTCAGAAGTAGAATGTCCCTGGGTTCAAAAAAATCATGTGACGGTACTATCATTCATATTTTCTCTCTCACACACACACACCTTTCTTAATCTTTGCTCCTGGTTTTTTTTTTTTTTTTTTTTTTTGATACTGGGGATGAGATACACCCACATCCCTTTTTTTTTTTTTTTTTTTTTTTTTTGCAGTACTGGGGGTTGAACCCAGGAGCATTCTACCTCCAAGCTACACCTCCAGCCTCATTTTTTATTCTTTATTTTGAAACAGGGTCTCACTAAGTTGCGGAGAGCCTCACTAAGTAGCTGAGGCTGGCCTCGAACCCGGATCCTCAGGTCTCAGCCTCCCCGAATGCTGGGATTACAAGCGTGTGCCACCACGCCTAGTTCCCTCTTTTCATTTTTAATTTTTGAAACAGGGCCTCATTAAGCTGCGGAGGGTCTCACTCAGTTGCCGAGGTTGGCGATGAGCCCGTATGTTTCAGGAACAAGGGGTGACAGCCTGGGGCGTTGGAGCGCTCAGCCCTTACTAGCCAGAGTCTTGCATCAGCAGGAGTGCTGCCGTGAGGCACCTCTGCATGCTCAGTACCGCTCCCATGCGTGCAGCACCCGGCCGCCTGGTAGCCTGGCACCCTGGCCATGGCCCCCACCTGCTGGTGACTCCCCTCTGCACACAGGATAAACCCACGCCCCTTAATCCCGATCCACGGACGCGGCCCTTCACCCCCCGCCCCCTCAGGCTCATTGCAATGGGCTGACCCTTTATGTTCCCCAAATTCTTTTTTTTTTGTGGTACTGGGGATTGAACTCAGGGGCATTCTACCTCCGAGCTATACCCCCAGCCCTATTTTTTATTCTTTATTTGGAAACAGGGTCTCACTAAGTTGCAGGGGGCCTCACTGGGTAGCTGAGGCTGGCTGCAAACCCAGATTCTCCGGTCTCAGCCGCCCAAAGTACCGGGATGACAAGCGTGCGCCACCACGCCTGGCTGTTCCCCCAATTCTTATGTCGAAACCCTCGTCCCCACGGTGCGGGTGCACGAGGCGGGGGTCTCAGGAATGGGACTCAGGCCCCCGAGAGACGCCTCCTTCCTCCTTCCACGAGTGGAAAGCCGGTCCTCCTCGGGTGCTGAGTCTGCCTCCATCTTGGGCACGGCCTGTAACTGTGTGTGCACAAAGAATTATTCTGCTGTTCGCAAGCCACCCACTTTGTGATATTTTGTTACATCAGTCCGAGCACCCGAAAACAGGAAACCCCTCTCCGTTGTCCCCCTCTCTCTCCCCCTCCTCACCCCTGGCAACGAGACTCTCTGCCCTCCTCACCCCCTCTCTTCTTTCTCTCCTCTACTCCTGCTCACTGCCTGGCCCCCTCCCTCCCACCCACCTCTTTAGGCACGAGTGCACCCCTCACTCCTCCTCTTCCAGGAAGCCTTCCCTGGTGCCCTCTCATGCTGGGGACCCTCCTGCCCTCCGGGTGGTCTGAGAACGCCCTTTCCTGGATTCTGCACCTGCTGGAGTGGATCCCCGCTGTGTCCACTCAGCTTCCCTGTGTCCTGGGGCCGAGGTAAGAAAACACCAGGGTCCGAGTGGCCAAAGACAGCGCTCGGTCCTCTCCGGGTGCACAGAAGTCTGTCTGAGACCTGGTGCCTCGTGGCTGGCTGGTTCTTGGGCGCCTCAAGAGAGAGAGAGAAGCTGTTGCAGCCTCTGCCTGGTGGAAGCGGGTCACTCCAGCCTCTGCCTCTGCTGTCACCCGGGCTTCCTCCCTGGGTGCTGCTCTGTGACTTCTTAGGACAATGGTCATTGAACTTAGGACCCGCCCAAATCCAGTGTGACTTCCTATTAACTTAATTATTTCTGCAAAACTTTCTTCCCAAAGAGGCCGCATTTATAGGAAGATGGGGGTTAGGACTTGAATGTATCTTCCATTTATTTATTTATTTATTTATTTATTTATTTATTTATTTATTTATTTTTGCGGTACTGGGG
Organism: Graphiurus murinus; assembly: GCA_004027655.1. Taxonomy (NCBI): domain Eukaryota; kingdom Metazoa; phylum Chordata; class Mammalia; order Rodentia; family Gliridae; genus Graphiurus; species Graphiurus murinus. Next base: position 23,636 of record PVLC010010445.1, on the reverse strand, counting down.
ATTGAACTCAGGGGCATAGTACCTCCGAGCTATACCCCCATCCCTATTTTTTTTAAAATTTATTTTGAAACGAGTCTCACTAAGTTGTGGAGTGCCTCACTAGGTAGCTGAGGCTGGCCGTGAACCTAGATCCTCAGGTCTCAGCCTCCCGAATGCTGGGATTACAAGCGTGCGCCACCACGCCCGGCTTCCTTTTATTTATTTATTTATTTATTTATTTATTTATTTATTTATTTATTTATTTATTTATTTATTTATTTTTGTGTGTGTGGTACTAGGGATGGAACCCAGGGGCATTCTACCTCTGAGCTACACCCCCAGCCCTTTTTGTCTTCTTCTTCTTCTTCTTCTTCTTCTTCTTCTTCTTCTTCTTCTTCTTTTGTTTTGAAACAGGATCTTGCTGAGGCTGGCCTCGAAACGGGCGATCCTCCTGTCTCAGCCTCCCAAGTACTGGGATTACAGGCATGCTCCACCATGCCCCGCTCAAATGTATCTTCTTGGGAGACAGACTTCAACTCACAACAGTGCCTACTACACTCGTTCAATACTGTAAATTATATTGAATAATTATAAATATTTAATTGTAAATATTCACTGTAAATATTCAATGAGTGACTGAATGCAGAAATAAATGAAGAAGCGCGTTGGCTGGGAGCCCCTGAAATGCCACATCTATGCCGGTGAGTGCAAAGAAAATTAACACACGAGGCCTGGCTCCTAGCCCCTCCCCCCCCTCCCCGGGCTTCCTGGCCATTGCAGCTCTGGGTTAAAGGGAGGCGCAGACTCCAGGCAGGACCCTGGGAGCCAGGCACACCTCCACCCAGCCCTTCCCTGCCCAGGACCATGCCTCGGTGGGCCAGACACCGTTTTTATTGGCCCTGATCCACTGAGGTTAATTCTCTTAATCTAGACGTGCTTGACTATAAAGCCCAGACCTCAGGTATTGAATTTCCCTGATCAAAGGGCAGCGTGTGGGGGCGCTGCCCAGGAGGGCTTGGCCAGGCTCGTAAACACGGGGCACACACACGTGCACCCTCCCGCGGCCCCGCCATCAATGGCCAGCCATCCCGCGTGAAATACAGCCGCTGCTTGGACTGGGCTCCTGGGATTTACGGCTGGGTATTAATCTGCCTGCTCAATGTGGCGACCTTTGCCCTCCCGAAGTCCAGGGGACGGTGCTGGCGGGCCGGGAGCTAATTCCCAGGATTAAAGCAGAAGGAGCCCCCAGGGTTGGGAAGTGTCAGGGAAAGCTTTAGTGCTGGCTGGATGTCCGAGCGCTCCCACCGCCAAGGCTGCAGTAGCTGGGCCTCGAAGCAGGCTGCACTGGGAGAGAGAAGTACCTTTTCCCAGTTCAGGCCTAGTTCAGGCCCACTTAACTATGCCCCCACCAGGGCCCCCCAAGATTTCTAGAATCTACGGATGCTTAGGTCTTTTTATACCATGGCATGGTATTGGCATGGAACCTACCTATATCCTCCCGTATACGTCAGAAACAAATTTGTCTTGGAACTGGGGATTGAACCCAGAGGCATTCTACCTTCGATGTACACCCCAGCCCTTTTTATTTTGAAACAGGGTCTTGCTAAGTTGCTGAAGGTCTTTTTAAATTGCTGAGGCTGGCCTCGAACCTGTGCTCCTCCTGTCTCAGCCTTCCAAGTACTGGGATTACAGGCATGTGCCACCAGCCGGGCCCTCCTGTATATTCTAAATCATCTCTGTATTGCTTGTAGTACTGAGTATACTAGGAATTCTATGTAAATAGCTGTACTGTGTTGTTCAGGGAATAATGACAAGAAAAAGTCTGTCCGTATTCAGTACAAATGTAGTTTTGTTTTATATATATAAAACAAATGTATATATATACATATATTATTTTTTTGGGGGGGGGGAATGAACCCAGGGGCATTCTACCTCTGAGCTACATCTCCAGCCCTATTTTATTTTTTTATTCTGATAATTTGCTGAGGCTGGCCTTGAACCTGCGATCCTCCCGTCTCAGCCTCCCAAGTACTGAGATTACAGATGTGCACCACCACGCCTGGTTTGTTCATAATACTTTCAGCCCACTATCATTCCAATGCACATAGGCGGGTGCAGAGGGCTGATGGGTTTCTCTCTTCCTGCCCCCAGGACTCTGCACCTCTCTCCTCTCTCCCTGAGGCGCCCTTTCCCCCAGGCCCCCCAGCTCTCATGCCCCCCCCCCCCCCCCCCCCCCCCCCCCCCCCCCCCCCCCCCCCCCCCGGGAGCCTTCCGGAGCCCCAAGCCTTGTTAAAGTCCCGCGTCTTGCTCAGGGACAGTCTCACGGTTGTCACTGAGACTTTTCTGGCCGTGTTCACCTGCCACACAGGCGCTGCCCTGGCCTGTGGGCGCTAGGTAGGAATTCTGAATGTCTTTATGGTGTAGACGAGTCCTAAGAAGTGCAGCAGCTGCCGGGCTACAGGGCGCGATCTTCAGGGAGAAAGTATGTTGCCTTTGGACCAGGCACTCCTCCTGTGCCTCAGTTTCCCTTTTAGTAAGGCAGGACTGAGAGTAATGGCAACTGCATCACACTGTGACTCACTGATTTAGCAGATGTTTATTCAGCTGAGTGAATTCAGGGGGAACCTTCTTGGAAGGAAGCCTGCCCCCCTTCTTTCCTTCCTTCCTCTCTCCTTCCCTCCCTCCCTTCCTTCTTCCTTTCCTTCCTCCCTTCTTTCTCTGTCTCTCTTTTTTTTTGGTCCTGAGGATTGAAACCAGGGGCTTTCTACCTCCAAGCTTCCCATTTCTATTTTTATTTTGAAACAGGATCTCGCTAAGTTGCTGAGGCTGTCCTCGAACCTGTGATCCTCCGGTCTCAGCCTCCCAAGTTCTGGGATTACAGGTGTCTACCACTGTGCCCGGCCTGGGGCTTCAATTCTGGCCCCACCTGTGCTGTGTGACCACATGATGACCTCCAAGGGCATCACCTCTGAAATGGGGGGCTGCCTGAGACAGGTTCTAGAAGGACCCTGGCGGGGGTTAGCCCGTGATGACTTTCTAAGTTTCCAAGTGTGACCTGCAGCGTGTTGATCCACCAACAGAGGATGATCCGTCCTAGGGTCCAGGCTAAGGCCAAAAGGGAGAAGCCACACCTCCGCGGGGGCTGGAGCGTGGCTGAGCCCTTGGATTTGCGGGTGAGGGGCGGGCGCCTTTTCCTTGGTGGACTGTCGTGCTGTCAATCACGCGTTTCTGTTGCTTCCTGTGCCGGTCACCCTCCCGGGGCCTCGCAGCCTGCGATGGGGTGCTCGGGGCCTCCACGGGTGCTGCCGCCGCTTTCCCTCAGCTCCTCAGACACATGGGGACCTATGGGACTCCCAGCGGGAGGGCTTCCAGGAAGTCCACTGGGCCGAGTGAGAGAGGGGCCTTCTGGGAGGGATGGGAGGGGAGGGCCAGTCCATGGGCTGCGAGCTTGGCCTGGCCCCAGGAGGCGTTGGGAATGAGGGTTACAGATCGCTGGGCGTGATGGCGCATGCCTGTCTTTGCAGTACTTGGGAGGCTGAGACAGGAGGATCACAGGTTCGCAGCTAGCTCAGCTACTAGTGAGGCCCTCTGCAACTTAGCGAGACCCTGTTTCAAAACAAAAAAATAAAATAGGGTTAGGGGTGTAGTTCAGAGGTAGAATGCACCTGGTTTCAATCCCCAGTACAAAAAAAAAAAAAATATATATATATATATATGTGTGTGTATATTTAACATAGATATGTGTATATATGTATATATATATATATTTGCAGTATATATATATATATATATATATATATATATATATATATATATATATTTTGCAGTACTGGGGATTGAACTCAGGGGCATTCTACCTCTGAGCTACACCCCCAGCCCTATTTTTTATTCTCTATTTTGAAACCGGGTCTCACTAAGTTGCGGAGTGCCTCACTAGGTAGCTGAGGCTGGCCTCGAACCCAGATCCTCCGGTCTCAGCCTCCCGAGTGCTGGGATTACAAGCGTGTGCCACTACACCCGGCTGATATATGTATATTTAAAAATATATGCACACAGTGGTTGCAGAGGGTCAGGGTGGGTGGGAGAAGGACAGACACTCAGTGCTCGGGGACTTCAGGGCTGTGAGGCTGACTTTTATGGTGCTGTGGTGACGGACACCGGCCAGGGTGGACTGGTCAGCGCCCGGAACGGCCCAACAGGAGGAGGAGCCCTACTGCACACCGTGGACCCTGGTTAATAGTGATGCCTCAATACGGCTCTTCAGTATAGCAGCTACGTCACACTAAGCCTGAGCGTGGCGCCACACGTCTGTAATCCCGGTCCTTGGGAGGCTGAGATAGGAGGGTCACAGGTTCGAGGACAGCCTCAGCAACTTAGTGAGACCCTGTTTCAAAACAAACAAAAAAAATAAGATAGGGCTGGGGGTGAGGCTTGGAGGAAGAATGCCCTTGGATTCAATCCCTAGAATCATTAAAAAAAAAAAAAAAAGAAAGAAAAAAAAATCACACTAATGCAAGGCCCCTACCCAGGGATCTAGACCGGGGTTCCGCCACCCCATTTCCAGGGTCCTGCTGTGGCGAAGGCTCCAGGGCGCTGCAAAACCTCTTCCTTCCCTGGACAGTGTTCTGACCGTGAGCTGGGACTCAGTCCCCCCTTCTGACCTTCCACCGCCAGATGGAGCTGGGAAGGTCTCGGGCTTTCAAGCCAAGAGGACTAAGTACCAGCCTCGGTTCTTACCAGCTCAGCACCTGGGCGAACTACCTGACCTCCGACCCTCAGATCCCTTATCTGCAAATCAGCTGATAATCATGTTTACTAACTCCATTAGGAAAGGCTTTTCAAAACTAAGAGATCTGTGCTCTTGATTCTAGGGCACCATCAGTGATGCGTTCCTTCAAAAAACATTCAGGTGCCAGCTACGGCCCGGGCGCCGAGGATCCCAGCCGTCAGCAAGGTAGAAAATCCTCTTCACCCAGCCCACGTGCCTTCTGTTTTTTTTGGGGGGGAGGGTGGAGGAACTCTAAAACAAATGACAAGTGCTATAAAGTCAGTTTATGCGGGATAAGGGAGCAGGGCCTGAGATCTTTTACAAACAGGGAAGTAGGATCGGGGAGGGCAAGACATGCAAATATTGTGGCAGGTGTGTCGTCGGCAGAGGGAGCCGCAAGTGCAAAGGCCCTGTGGTGGGCTGTGCTGGGCTCATTAGAGCACATCCAGGAGGCCCGTGTGGCTGGGGCAGGGTGAACTCCAGGAAGAGAGGTGGAAGAGGAGATCTCAGGGTCCAATCACATTGGCTGTGCAAGAATTTTGTCCTGAGTAGCCCAAGGGCTATGGGGCTGCGCAGAGAAGGGGGGATTGGGTAGGGACTAATATTTTGGGGGGCCAACTCTGGTGCAGAAAGAAAACTACTGAGGACAAAAAGGAAGGAAGGCGGTTCCATTAAGATAGTGCGATAATAGTATGCACCAAGTTATTAACAGTGCTTCAAGGAGACAAACATTGTATTGACTGTGTGCGTCATTTTAAGACATTTGGATTTCAGATTTTTTTTTTTTTAAAGACTCAAGGGAATGTTGCATTTAGAGTTTTTACTGCAAGGGCAAGTACTGGGAACTGAAAGGTCCCTTTATTCTGAATGGAATCTTCTTTGGAGATTTTAGTAGCAAGGATTAAGTACCAGTTCTGGTTCTTACCACCTCAGCATCTGGGTGAATAGATCCCTTATCTGTAAATCAGTTCATAGTCATTTTTACTTAACTACATTATGGAAGGCTTTTCAAAACTAAGAGATCCCAGTCAGTACTTGGGAGGCTGAGACAGGAGAATTGCAGGTTTGAAGCCAGCCTCAGCAACTTAGTGAGACCCTCAGCAACTCAGTGAGACCCTGTTTCAAACTAAAAAAATAAAATAGGGGTGGTGGTGTAGCTCAGGGGTAGAATGCCTCTGGATTCAATCCCCAGTACCACACAAAACACACACACACACACACACACACATATACACACATATATACACACATATATATACACAAACATATATACACACACATATATATATATACACATATATATACACACATATATATACACACATATATACACACATATGCACAGGTATATACACACACAGAAACTAAGATATCCTGTATTCTTGATACATATTCTTGATAATATCAATGTTTCATTCCTATTTAATAATTGTGTTTAGTAACCATGTTTCTATAGTATCATTGGAGCTAAATATATATATATATATATTTATTTGCATACTATATAATACACTCCTATCGCATTACACTATTTGACTGATAAAGAGAAATTAAACAAAACAAAAACACCGAATCACGAGGGTTCTGTGAGTACCCCGTTGACGGGGTGTAGGAGCCCTGCTCAGTGGCCCGTCGTGGCCTGTGAGATTCTGGTCTCGTTCAGCCCGGCGTCCTGGTAAAGTGAGCTTTAGGCTTCACCACACTTAGGGGTGACCCCCGGAACCTAAGGACGCCAAACAGGACTTGGGGATTGAAGCTCGAATCCCCTGTGTGGCCCTGACGGTCCCTGGACCCCTGAGACCCCCAGGGTAGTCTGAAGGCGGTGGCACTGGCTCCCCTGGGACTTGTTAGACAGGCAGAGTGCAGGTGCCAGCCGGAACCCGCACGTCCCTAAGACCCCCAGGACGTATGTGCCCCCTAGAGCCTGAGAAACAGGTCTGGTGTGAGGATTTGCGAACTGCTGCACAAGATGGATGGTTCCTAGCCCCGGCTCCATGTCCCACCTTGAAGGAGGCCTCCAGAGGCCCCCAGGGGTCCCCCCATCTTTATAGTGACACCCCGGGTGTGATCCCTTCCCCTGGAATGCTGGGGAGACTTGCTCTCTCCAACAGAACCGGGCAAAGGGGCTCAAAAGTCTGTCTCTCTGTGATCGCGTTCCTTGCTCTTCGAGCTTATATCATGCTAGCTGCCCCCCTCCCTTGCTGGTTTTGGTGAAACAGGACCAAGGGCAGTCTCAGCTGGCCGCTAGCCAGGAGCAGAGGCCCTCGGTGCCTCCACCTGCAAGACCAGCACGCTGCCCACGTGGGGGAAGGGCGGAAGGGCACCGTCCCCAGTCGAGTCTTCTGGTGAGACCCAAGTGTGGCCCTTACCTCAGTCGCAACCTCAGGAGATCCTGACGCAGTGAGCCCAGCTAGGCCGTCCTGGGTTGGAAACCTGAGGCAGTAAGTGTGCAATGAAGGCCCTATACCTGCGGCACTCTGTTTTGCAGAGCTAGAGAACGGACAGCGACATCTAAGGAACTTAAACACAGAAACGGCTACCGACAGCCAAGCCCAACTGGGGTCTATTACATGCAAATCTCCAGCGGCCATTCTGAGCAGCAGAACTTAGAAACCTCTCTCCACGAGGTGCTGACGCACAGCTAGGTTTTAGGATACATCCGAGGGTGGTCAGCTTCCTGGGCACCTCCCACGCCAGTGAGTAGTCATCTGCGCTTTCTGCGTGCGCACCCTGGGTTACCAGGAATTTAATCTTTTCCCCCAACTTTCTCCTTCTTGTCTCACTCTGGGACAAGGGAACTCCAGAGTCCCCTTGTGTCCGGAAGATAACGGCGTCTGGGAAGAGGGTGCCGGCTCCGGGGGTGCCTGGTGGCGCCCTCCCTCCGTGGGAACGGCCCCTTAATGTGGAACCGGAGGCCGCAGAGCTGAGGACTCTTCTGGCCCACGGGGGCTTTGAAATTGCAGCTTCCGTATCATATTCACACATCTGAAACAAATCAGAGGTGAAGGACGGCCGCACGGTGATGGCAGGGCTGGATCTGGCAGGGACGGGTGTCTTGGGGGCCGATGAGCCAAGATCTATGGTGACATTCCTGGGACATGGCTCTGGGGTCAGGTCATTTTGCAAGGGGAGAGGGAGCGGGCTGGGCCGCTGGCGTCACCCAGTTGGAATGTCAGGAACAAGACCCCGGACACCTCCTGTGGCCTGTCAATCCCCCTGGCTTATCCAGAGTCATGTCTTCCAAAGATACGTTAAGGGTGTGTCAGGAACAGAGTATTTATGACGGTGGAGTATAGCTTCTCCAGCCTGGCTGTCCCTGACCCAGGGAAGAATAACACTTCTAAGATTTCCAAGATATGGGGCAAAGGGTAGGGTTATACCCCAGGACTGTGCATTCTTAGGAGCGAGGGCTCGGGGGGCTTGGGCATCCATCAATGTGATCCCAGAGTAGAGGGGCTAGCAGGTCATAGTTCAAAGCCTGCCTCTGTTGCTTGGACAAATCGCTTAGCAAACCTCAAAATTCTCATCTGCAAAATGGGGTAAATAAGAGTCAGTTCTACAGCTTGCTGATGGACTGCATGCGAGGGAATTAATGTATGCACATGAATGCATACGCTAGCATGACAAGGAATTTAAGATATACAAATGTGTATAAACACTAGCATGATATCTGAAAAGAAAGAAGTATTCAGTAAGAAGTAGCTGTGAACCCAATTTTTTCTTTCTTTTTTTTTTTTCATGTCTGGAGGAGCTGAGCTGTCCAAAGGAGATATTATGTCCTTGGAATATTATTCACAGGGTAACAGGGCGGGAGCATGCAGAATATCCCAGCAGAACCCTGCCAGTCTGATAGTTTATAATCTGTCTGATCACCCTGCTCCACACCCCCCACTGTTAACCAAACGGCTGTCAGATAATTTGCTCTTGTTCCAAAACTTGCCTGCTCAACATCTTTCCAAAATGGCCCGAAGCCTCGAGACTACATTTGGCTCTTGTTTATGTGAAGGGAGAGCTTGAAGATAGCTCATTCGTCATTTTGAACGACGTCCTTGCTTGGCCAGGTCTGGAGCGTTTGCTAATTATAGGAGTGATGGTCACGGTAGTGACCGCCGGGCTGACTTTGCGAGCTCCTTCCAATGTCCGATGCAGTACCAAGGGCTTTTAATGCAATCCTCAGGACACACTGGCGGGGGCTGCTCGGTCTTCCCCCTTTTCAATAAAACAAGGGTTTTGAGGCTCAAAGAGGTCAAGTCAAACTTGGCCAAGATTACAGATGTGGAAACCATGGGCAATGATGGAAATACAGACCAATAAATGGTCTCTGTTTCAAAAACTGAAATTCCTACCAGGCTTGGTAGCTCATGACTGTAATCCCAGTACTTGGGAGGCTGAAACAGGAGGATGGCAGGTTTGAGGTCAACTTCAACAACTTAGTGAGGCCCTCAGCAACTTAGTGAGACCCTCTTTTAAAACAAAAAATAAAAAGCTGGGCATGGTGACACATGCCTGTAATCCCAGTACTTGGGAGGCTGAGACCAGAGGATCTGGTTCAAGGCCAGCCTCGGCTACTTAGTGAAGCCCTCTGCAACTTAGTGAGACCCTGTTTCAAAATAAAGAATAAAAAATAGGGCTGGGGGTGTAGCTTGGAGGTAGAATGCCCCTGGGTTCAATCCCCAGTTCTGAAAAAAATTTAAAAAAAATAAAGAAAGGGTTGGGGTTGTAGCTTGGAAGTAGAATGCCCCTGGGTTCAATCTCCAGTACCAGGGTGTGTGTGTGTGGGGGGGGGGGATAAAAGAAATTACTGATACCCATGTATGCTTTATTTATCATTTGCTATTTGAAAGGAGAGTACAGAAACCAGTTTAGGCTTCATTAGAACTTGGGAAGCTGAGACAGGAGGATCATAGGTTAGAGGCCAGCCTGGACAACTTGGCGACACCCTGTTTCAAAATAAAAATAAAATGGGCTGGGGGTGCAGCTCGGTGATAAAACACCCCTGGGCTCAATCCCCAATACCACACACACACACACACACAAACACACACACACACAAACTAAGCCCTCTTTCAATTAAGTCCTGCAAGTTTGTGGGGACAGGGGGTGGGGTCTAGGAGAAGCTGGTCAGGGCAGGATGGCAGATCACCCCAGAGTAGCAGCTGAAGGGAAAGAAAGAGCACTGGTTTAGGAGTCAGAAAAGCAGAGTTCATCTCCTGGCTTTAGCTCTGAGGACTTAGGAGCGCTGAGCTAGAGAGCAAGCGATGCCTCAATTTCCCCTTTGGAAAGACAGAGGTAGTAATCATTAACTTGCACATTTAAGGGAACCTTAAATAGAAGAGGAGGGCGCTGTTCAAATCCACAGTGATGGGGTTATTCTGGGCTCTCTGTTCATCCTGGGAGCAGTATTCAAACCCCGTGTGCTGGCTCCCTTCCCTCTATTCTAATCCCTTTTCCAAAATCTCTCTTTAGCTTTCTCTTGCTCTTGGAAATAAACAAGCAAAACACACCCCCACAGACCCAGGGCGGAGACACCTCCTCTGCTGCTGGAACAGCAGGTAAACTTCCTTTACCTGAGCAGAAGTTATGATTAGATATAGAACATCCCCGAGGAGCTCAAGGACTAACGTTCAGAGTTGGTGTAATTGAGTCATGGTTGTCATCTCATCAGTGGATAAATCCATTGTAATGGATGTGCTGGGCGGTCACGTAGGCAGGTGGGGTGTGGCTTTCCCTCTCTCTGCTTCCTGCTGCCACATCCTGAGTGTCACACATGACCCAGCCTCACATGGACTGAACCCAAAATCTCCAAAGAACCCTGAGCAAAGCCAATAAATCCTCCTTCCTCTAAGCTGCATGGTCAGTTGTTTTGGATGACAGCAGTGGCAATGTTGGCTGAGTCAGCCAGCGGGCACCTGGGAGTGGGGCGGAGCTGTGTCCTGTCAGTTCCGGGGGCCTGGTGAGTGTGTATACAGCTGTTCCTGCAGAGCTGGGTTCGGCGCGATCACACAGGACGTGCTTGGTCAGTGTTTGCTCTGTTGTTGAAGAGGAGGCTTTTCCAAGCTCGGAAGATCCTGTGCACGCCATCTCCCTTCCTCTCTTCTCCTGTCTCCTTCCTTCCTCTCCTCGTCCTTCCCTGCTTTGCCCTCCAGTGATGCCCCGGCTGACCACCCTCTCTAAGTGCTGCTCCCTCCCTCAGTGCCCTCCCTTCCTCACCCCATCCTGGCCTGGTCATGGCCCTTCAGCGGCAGCCCAGGGAGGCCCAGCCCATCAGTCCTTCTGCCGACACTGTCTCCATGCAGGGAGCTTCTCCTCAGGGTACTTGCTTATGGTTTGAAAGAATACATTGATCTGTACAGCAAACAGGGTTATTAGCCCACAATTGTGGGGACCTTAGCTGTTTTTGTTTTTGTTTGTTTTTTTGTGGCACTGGAGAATTGAACCCAGGGCTTTCTACCTCTGAGCTCCACCCCCAGCCCTTCTAATTTTTTACTTTGAAACAGGGTCTTGCCAAGTTTTGGAAAGTCTGGCTAAGTTGCTGAGGCTTGCCTTGAACCTGCAATCCTCCTGTCTCAGCCTCCCAAGTCCTGGGATTACAGGTGTGGGCCACCAGGCCTGGCTCCTTAGCTGTTTATTTTCCCCTTTGTCTTCTCAGAGCCAAGAAGAGGTCCTGACACAGAGCGATGCTCGAGGAACATTTATGGAAAGAGCAAACCAATAAACGGGCGTTCTCACTGGGCCCCACGGAGGGCACCAGGAGCTGGTGGCTCCCTGGGTCCCTGGGTCAGCTGGTTATTAGCTGCTTGAGATGTGTGCTGCCCGAGGAGTCTCCTGCTGTGTCGACGAGCGGATCCCTGGAGAGTCAGGGGTGGGGAAGGCGCCCGAGGTGAGAAATCACCAGGACTTGAGCAAACAGCAGGTGACCTGAGCTGGCTAAAGATTGGTGTGGGGACGACTCTGGAGAGACACTGGGAGACAGAGGGTGGCTATGGGGGTTTTCCATGGAATGCTCCAGCCCTCGTCCTCTGAAAATCGCTGTGGAGTTGGACTGGAGGGTGGGTCTGGAGTGGTAAACAGACCCTTTGCTGACCTTCATGGGGCCATGGGAACCTCGGCCACAGAAGTCCTTTGACATACCCATCCCGTGCTGTCCTTGGGCTCCGGAAGAACCCTCCATGGTCGTCTTTGACAATTCCCAGCGCTGATTTCAAGCTGTGAACGCCACGTCGCTGGATGCAGAGTTGGGAAGAGCTACGCACTCTGCTGGGGACCATGGTGGAAGACACAGACCAAGACAACCTCTGTCTAGCCCTTTCCCAGCTTGTACCGGGCCCTAGGGGCAGTACGGGAGAGAGCACTCTGGAAATTTCCTCGCCAAAGGAGGCCGTGGTCTCTGGTCTGCCAACATTCAATCCACTCTTTTTCTAGTAGCAAGACCCAGAGTTTCCCTGGAGGGAGCTATCTGAGCCCCAAAACACAGCTGTTGGGAAGACCCTGAGACACCTTTTCCCTGACGCCCGTCCTTGCTCAGCAGCGACTGTTGAAATCACCAGAGCAAGAAGACACTGGTTTGGGGTTTTCGGTTTTGTTTTATTTTATTTTGTGTTTTCTTTTCCTTTCTTTTTTTTTTTTTTTTTTTTTTTTTTTTTTTTT
>PVLC010010445.1:0-11142 GCA_004027655.1 Graphiurus murinus | reverse complement strand
TTCGTGTGACCGAAGTGTCCACACACGCAAGACCCGGAGCCTTTCATCCGGGTCCCGCCCCGCTCCCTCCCTACCCATCCGTATTGAAAGCTTCCCAGATGTACACAGGAGTGTCTGCACCCCTTCCTCCACCAGGTCTCCCCCTCCCCGGCCCTCTTCCCTCCCCAAACCCCTTCTACTTTTTTACCCACATCTCTCCCGTGTATGTGACGTCCTAGCTTGGCTACTTTCTCTTTAGGTTTCTCATAAAAGAAGGCTCCTTCTCGCTTCTCTGAGGGGCTCACAGAGGGTACGCCCCTTTTTCTGTTTATCCTGAGGAGGGTCGTGTGGGTAGGGAAAGGAAGTTTCTAGAGCATCTTGGAGGCTGAGGTGAAAGTCCGAGGGTGAACTAACTCAGTCCAAAGTTCACACTTGCCAAGATAGCACAGGGAGATGGGGTGGAACCAGTCCTTCCTTCCTTCTTTCCTTCCTTCCTTCCTTCCTTCCTTCCTCCCTCCCTCCCTCCCTCCTCCCTCCCTTCTTCCCTTCTTCCCTCCTTACTTTCTTGCCTCCTTCTTTCTCCTCTATCTCCCCCTTTTTTGTGGTACTAAGGATTGAACTCAAGGGCATTCCACCTCAGAGCTACATCCCCAGTCCTTTTTATTTTTTTTTAATATTTTTTATTTTGAAACAGGTCTTTCTAGCTTGCTAAGAGTCTCACTGAATTGCTGAGGCTGTCCTTGAACCTGTGACCCTCCTGTCTCAGCCTCCCACATACTGGGATTACAGGCATGCACCACCACGCCTGGCTTCTGGCCCTTATTTTGCCTGACCTGACTTGGGACTGTTGACTGTATGACCCCCGAAAGTCCTCCTTTTCAGTTAAGCCCATGGAGTTGGTTTCTGTCCTTCTGTCCTTTTCGGTTGGTCGTGTGATTCTCTCCTGCACTGGCTCTCCCACCCAGCAGCTAGCTTGGCTTGTGGGATCAAGGAAGACTTCCCTGTAGATTCCCTTCTGAAACAGAGACCTGAAGGCCAGGAAAGGTTATCCAGGGAAGGGGAGGGAAGGCGTCGCCCTCTAGACCATCAAGAAAAACGTCACTAAGACAGGTGGGCACCCGCGTGTTTGGGGCGGGGGCGGGGGTGCAGTGTGGCTGAGGCAGAGTGAGGCGAACCGGGCCAGAGACAAGAAGGGAGAGGTGGCCTGGGGTTCACAGAAGACCTTTCGCACCGTGCTAACGTTTCTGCACTTTTTCCTGAGCTCAAAGGGACGCCACCAAAAGGCAGGGCAGAGACACAGCCAGTTGCGCTTTTCAGGAAGGTCATCTCGGTCACAGGGTGGGAAGGGGCTTCTCTGGAGAGAATGGCGTGCAGGGGATCACGTGAGCGGTGCCGGGATCTTGGACCAGGGCAGCGTGGTTGGTGGGGAAAGAGACGGGTGGAGTTAAGACACGGCAGGTGGTAGAATTAGCAGGTAGAATTAGGTGGTGGTTGGGATTAGTATGGGGCAGGATGGAGAGGAGGAGTAAGGAGACCCTCAGGGGTGGTTTGGTTGAACTATCGGTCTCAGTTCTTTAGTTCCCTTGTCAGGTTCAGCCCTGCCACTTCCCTGGACTCTGGCCTTGGCCATGTGACTGTGTTTGGCTGATGGGACCTTAGGTGTGACAAGAGGTCGGAGCATCTGCATGCAGCTGGCCTTAATTTCTTGCACTCCAGTCTGTTCCTAGGTAACTATTACTCTTTGTACAAAAGTCACAGAGTCTTGAACGGATGACATCGTGGTAGCATGCTAGACACCAGAGTGGCCACAGTAGGATGCCTTCATTACGCACGTCAATGCTTGAGGCATGAATTTTTTGAGAGCAAGAAGCAGTGTGGTTATAGGAACCGTGTTTGAAGAGGAATCACAGACCCGAGCTCCATTTTGTGACATGGGAAGCAGGCCACGTGACCAGGCTGACCTCTGGTCCAGGGAGGTCAAAAGACACTTGAAATGTATTAGACCTCAGTCTACAGCTTGAAGCTCAGAGCTAGAGTCTGGATTCTGGGGTCCACCCCAGCTCAGCTGGTTATAGTTAACTCGCAGACCTGTGCATATAAGAATACTTGGTTGCCTTTACAACGGTGGGGTGGTTTGTTATGTGGCATTATTGTGGCATCGCTGACTAATACAAACGGCTTGGGTTGCTTGGGTGATGGCGCTCATGTGTGACACTGTGGAACCACCACACTTTCTGTGTTTGCAAAAGCACCCATGTCTCCTATTTGAAGTCTGCAAGTGTGTGTCTGCCCGTGCACTCTGTGCACACACATCTCTGCCACTTTCTTTCTAGATAACTTCTGTACTCCTGGTGGATGGGGTTTGTGGGTACCTCACTAGAAGTGGGACCCAGGGGATGCTGAATTATTAAAACAAGGACGCTTTTTTTCTTACCACCTTTCACCCCACTTTTCTGCTGCCTCTTAAGCCAAGTGATTTAGGGTACCTCGGAGCTTTGAGTGACTGGGAATTTATTTGGGGGAAGGACACGGGGAGGGTGACATGTGGAAGAAGTTACTTATCCTAACCAGATGCCCACCATCGATGATGTCATCGTAGTGGAGGAAGACAGAAGCCCGCCAGATCAGTAGGGGACATTTCCTCTAGGAAACACTATGCCTTGATGTATGGAGTGTGTGGCTGTGTCGGGCACGAACACAACTTAGCTTTTCTTTTTATGAAAGCAATAAGCCTTTATAAAATTCCACCCCTTCTATCCTCCGCCTCACTTCTGAGTCCTTTAGCTATAACCTTCTTATGACCCACAGCTTATAGAGACCCAAGTCATTTAAAACTCAATCCGGAGTGAAACACGTTTCAGGCATGGTAAAATTAATTCCTCCTCTCCGCATTGGTCCTGGACCTCGTGGGGAATCTGTGGCTGACAAGGGAGCGGGGCAGGGAAAAGAAGGAGAGTTTTGTGAATAGAAAAGAGGCTTCGAACAGGAAAGATATTTATAAAACTGCATTTGGGTCCTGTTCAGGTTGGAAGGAATTTGTTATAATGGCAATATATAAATCTTTGAATGGTCTCATAAATCATAACTTCATGCCCGGCCAATCATAAGCCATGGAAACCTGGCACCGAGGAACACTCAAAAACCTTACTAGAAAGATCCTGTGTAGCTCGCTTGGAAGTGGAGTCGGAAAATCTGGCCACATTTGGGGGTGTGCGGAATGTCTTGAATTACTTCTCAAACATTTTAGATTTGATAAAACCCAAGACACGGCTTTTCCAGCCCCGTTTCCTTCTTCCCCTCCCCCGGTAATTATTAAACCCATGTGTATATCAAGAGGAGTTTAATTCATGTGTTTCTGATTCATTTACACTTAACTCATCAAAATATTGTTTTTAAAGGGCTGTTTGTTGACCAAAAAAGCCTTTTCTCCTAAGCTTGAAAGCTTAACTTCGCAGAAGCAGGAAGTCGCCTTCTGCCAAGAGTAAATGGGCGAGAAGTCCAAGGGGCTCGGGGTTTTGAAGTCCCCGCAACGAATGTTCAAATGGGTTCCGAGCGGAGCCAAATTGACGTCTCTATCTCCAAAAAATCTCGGGAGGGCCACGGGTCGGAAGTATCAGGAACATCATCTCGTGGGGAACTGCAGGAAATTGCATTCCAGGGAGAAGCGTGGCCAAACTAACCCGAGCTCAGAATGCAGGGACAGGAGGAGGCGGCCCAGCACAGCGCCCCCGTGAAATGAAACGGGAGACAATTGTCTGTAAAGTTAGCAAAGTCACCTCGGCGCTTCCTCTGGCGTTCCCTGCCCCAGAAGCTGGCTGGCACCATGGGCATTTGCTCTGTACTAGATACTAATATCCATGTTTCCTGCGGGTTAGGTTAAGTCAACTCCCTGATGAAGGAAGTACCCTTATCAGTCCTGGGTTACAGAGGGGGAAACTGAGTCAGGGAGGATGCACTTAGGAAGTCGGCAGCTCGGATCTGAACCGGCTTTGCTTCTGCAACTTGAGCCGTGAACTTGACACTCTTTGTGGCTGGTTCGGGACTGGATTATTCATTGAACAAATATAGCTAGAGGTCCTACTATGTGCCATCACTACGTTGATCCCTGGAAAGACCAGCATAAGGAGAAAGTAGAGTCTCTACCACCGTGGGACTTGGTCTGGAGTTGGAAGACAAACATCAAGCAGATAAGTAATCTGGGCTCTGACAAGTGCTCAGGAAGGGGGCACTTGGTCTGGGAAGAGGAGAAGACTGCCTTGTGAAAGTGGCGTTATCTCAGCTTGAGGGGTGGAGTCACGGGCTGAAGGTGTTCCCCTCTCCCAACATTCATCTGTTGAAGTCCTGACCCTCTGTGCGACCCTCCTTGGGGATAGGATTCCTGCAGAGGTCATTGGCTAAATGAGGTCACACTGCAGCAGGTCTGGCACTAATCCAGTGTGCCTGGTCCTTACGGAAAGGGGACATTTAAAGACAGACTCAGGCACAGGAGAACGCCATGCAACATGACGGCAGAGTTTGGGGACACGCATCCAGAAGCCAGCTGTCGAAGCAAACCCCTGGAAGTGAGGTGAGGGCCGGGCTCGGGTCTGCCGGTGCCTCCAGCCTCCGGAACCAGGAGGCGACTCCAGTACTGGGTTTTAGCCACCGTTTGTGGTGCCTTGTGAAAACCCGAGCAAACCAACGCATAGGGAGAGGTGGCCGCCAGGTGAGGTGAGTGACCCGGGGAGAAGCAAGAGAGTGTGCCAAGCCCCAGGGAGGAAGGAACTGGATGCTTTGGGAGAAGCAGAAGCAGGGAACAGAGGAAACTGAGGCAGGAGCCCAGGATGGCGCCACCCGGTCCCGGCCATGTGAGGTCAATACAGGTAATCTAGCTCAGGAAGCAGAAATGGAATCTGACCTGAGCTCCCGTGTTGGTACCCCTGCCAGTTATTGATCCAATCAAAACCTGTCCCGCTGGGGCTGTAGGATCTGTGTGTTGATGCTGCTCGGGGTCAGACCCGGAGCCTGGCTCTCTGAGCGTCACGGGTGAAGGAACTCCGGCCTCTGGGTCTTGTGTCCGTGGACCTGACTTTCCTGCAACAAGACCACAGATGCAAGACCCGGCAGGTAGAGCCGGATCCTGGCGTCCCGAACACGGGCCGTGCTGGGTTTCTAAAGGACAGTGTGGAGCCAGGGAAGGGTTTTCGCTAAGGGACAGATGTGATTTGTTGCAAATTTTAGAAACTCTGCCCTGTTGCGTGTGGAGGCTGATTTTGGGTGGCGGCGGGCAGGAATGAGTGTAGCAGAGTCTGAAAGGTGTTGTGCTCATGCGTGAGAGTTTCGGTGCCGTCCTTCCGCTCGGTGACCCTCCTTCAAAGGGCATTTCCATTACTCCATCTCTACCCACCAAGCTCTCTTCATTTACGAAATCAGCCACTCTCTGCAGCCTGCTTGGCTCTGCAACTGGGCAGTTCAATATGGCAGCCACCAGCGGCCAGAGCTGCCAGGTGGTGACTATGATATTGATTCCTTCAAATGAGGAATAAATAAACCAGGTGTGGTGGTGCACACCCGTAATACCAGGACTTGGGAGGCTGAAACAGGAGGATCACAGGTTCGAGGCCAGCCTCAGCTATTTAGCGAGACTTTCAGCAACCTAGTGAGACCCTTTTTCAAAAAAAAAAAAAAAAAAAAAAAAAAAGAAGAAAGGGCTGGAGTTGTAGCTTGGAGGTAGAATGCCCCTGGGTTCACTCTCTAGTACCAATAAATAAATAAATAAATAAATAAATAAATAAATAAAATACTCAGATACTCAACTCTAGTGACATGTGGCTACTCAATAGTCACATCATTTGCAGAAAATTTTGTTGGACAACATGGTTCTGGGGGAAACAGATGGACAGGCCTCCAGTCCTACCTTGTTTTAGATCAATAAAAGAATCCTGGGCCCTCGAGTGCCATAGGCCAGTAAGAATTCTTAAAAATATACCAGGAGATTGAAAACACACTTCAGAGAGGGGGAGAAAACTCCCACAGTCCACGTGGCCAACAAAGGAATCTATGAGGAGTGTGTCAGAGCGGGGGGAGGTGGCGCACGCCTGTATCCCCATCCCCCGGAGGCTGAGACAGGAGGATGGCAGGTTCAAGGCCAGTCTGGGCAACGCAGCGAGACTCTCGGCAACCTAGGGAGGATCATGTTTCAAAATAAAAAATAAAATAGGGCTGGAGGTATAGCTCAGAGGTAGAATGCCCCTGGGTTCAATCCCCAGTATCACAAAAAGAAAGAAAGAAAGAAAGAAACAAAGAAAGAAAGAAAGAAAGAAAGAAAGAAAGAAAGAAAGAAAGAAAGAAAGAAAGAAAAAAGCCCAAAGAGTATGCGATGAACTTTCCCAAGTCAGGAAGAAGGGGAGCGGCCAAGACATCTGGTCGTCCTGAGTCCTCGCCACTGAGTCCTTTCAGCTTGGAGCTCCGGCGCATCGCCGGCAATGGTGGACACGTGGGATTTCCACCCGCTTAGCTCTCTTTTCTCATTCTCTTGGTAACGAGACCCCGGTTTTGCTTTGGGGGAGCCACTCTTTCCCAAGGCTGGGGACCATTGATCGGCTTGAGATGCTGGATGACCGGCCGGGTGACTGCAGTCTCTGGCGGAGGGACGCCTGGCTCTGCACCACGGAGCCTCCGATGGGCGTCAGCCTTCGCCCCTGCTCCTCGGCCACGGGCGCCCCACTTCCTAGCTTCTCTGAATCCGTTCCTCAAGTTCACGAGCTATCGGGTCAGCGCCCGGCTTTGCTTATGTCACCTAGAGTTGGCATCTATTGGTCACAGCTGAAAGCTCTTGATAAACGCCCGTGTGCGGTCAGGGCTCACGAATGGAGGGGTGGAATTAACCAATATGCCCCCCCCCCTTTGCCAGTTTCAGAAAGGGGTCTGTCTGTACCGGATCAAGACAAGGATGACTTATGCAGCGGGAGGCAGCGCCACTCAAAGAGAAGGAGGCGCTGAGCTGGGGGTTTTGGATGTCGCGGCCCTGAGCCCCCAGCCGAAGAGGGTCTCATGTTTTCCTTGCTTGTCAGACTCGCAAATCTGAGCTGGAGAAGGTCAAAGGCGACCCGTCTGCTCCCGGAGGCTCCAGTCAAGCGTTTCCCCCGTGAGGGATCCTATCCTGTCTTTGGATTCGGCTCCGTTTGGATTTCCGAGAGGCTCGCCCCTTGCTAATGGCGACACACTTATTTCTGGAGCCTCAAAGTCACCCGAAAAAGTGAGGCCATTAAGCCAATCTGTTAAAAAATTAAACACAGAAGGGTCAGGCGGCTCCTTTCAATTTTCCTCCAATGTTCTCTGGAACATCTCGGTGACAGTTCCTGCTGGATCCTAGTCACCACCCACCCAGCTTCCTCTGGGGCCCTGTGTGGGTTCCTGAGAAACCGAGGCAGATGCCAGCTCGGGAGCAGGCTGTATTCCAAAGTGAATTGTAAGTCTGGCATGGTGAGTGGCACACACCTGTAATCCCAGCACTTGGGAGGCTGAGACAGGAGGAGCGCAGGTTCAAAGCCAGCCTTGGCAACTTAGCGAGACCCTCAGCAACCTAGCTAGACCCTGTTTCCAAATAAGAAGTAAAATCGGATTGGGAATGTAGCTTGGTGGTAGAATGCCTCTGGTTCAATCCCCAGGACCAAAAAGCAAACGAGCAAACAAATCAAGGTGTATTGTAAGTTGATGGATGGGAATAAATAGGCGTTTTGCTGTGGAAGCAATGTTAGACTGTGCAGAGTAGCAGGGATCCCGTTTTTGCTGTCCCCCAATACACACCACACTCACACACATATACACATACACAGCCTCCTCTATTTTCCCATGTATGTAAAGATATGCTAAAAAGTAAATTAATACACCGCATTGCTAATGTAGTTATCTTTGAGTAATGAAATAGCAGGCAATTTCTATCTCTAATTTACATTAAAAATTTTCCCTTTAATGAGTATTAGTTGTATAACAAATGCACAATTAGCTACAAAAAGAGGAAATATATTATCAAGAGATTGAATGCCCCAAGATGGTACTTTTATTTATTTATTTATTTATTTATTTATTTATTTATTTGCGATACTGGGGATTGAACTCAGGGGCATTCTACCTCCGAGCTATACCCCCAGCCCTATTTTTTATTATTTATTTTGAAACCGGGTCTCACTAAGTTGCGGAATGCCTCACTAGGTAGCTGAGGCTGGCCTCGAACCCGGATCCTCCGGTCTCAGCCTCCCGAATGCTGGGATTACAAGCGTGTACCACCACGCCTGGCTAAGATGGTACTTTTATAATAATTTAATTGCTGTGGTTTTAGAATATTAGTATTTACAAGTGGGCACAAACTTATTGTTCTTCTTTCTCCCTTCCTTCCTCCCTCCCTCCCTCCCTTCCTTCCTTCCTTCTTTGTAGTACTGGGGATTGAACCCAGGGGCATTCTACTTCTGAGCTATGCTGCCAGTTTTATTTTTTATTTTGAAACAGGGTCTTGCTAAGTTACTGAAGGCCTCACTAAGTTGCTGAGGCTGGCCTTGCGTCTGCGATTCTCCTGTCTCAGTGTGCACCAGCCTGCCTGGCTTTAATGTCGATTCTTTAAGAAACTTATTTAAAAGGCCGTTTCTCAATATAGCATCGGGCTAGAAGCTGCTTGAATCCAAGGTCTGCGTGTGCTCCTGCACAGCCTCCCCAGTGTGGACCTAGTAATGAAGGGAAGGAAGGCAGGGAGAACAGAAAGGAGGGCCGCGTGGTACAGCGGAGAGAGCTTTAGGAGACACAGTCACCATTTTTGGCTTTCGGCAAGGACTCTGATTTGACCTTGATGTGTGACCTTGGGCCACCATTTTTCCCTTGAGTCCTGGTCTTCTCCATGTGTAAAATGAGAAGGTAGTACTAAATTGTTCCTGATCAGAGATTAGCAACTGCTGAACCCATGGGCCCAATCTGGCCCAGAACTTGTTTTTTTCAATTAAATTTTATTGAAACTATTCACGTTCATTCTCTTTCTTTCTTTCTTTCTTTCTTTCTTTCTTTCTTTCTTTCTTTTTTTTTTGTGGTACTAGGGATTGAACTCAGGGGCATTCTACCTCTGAGCTACACCCCCAGCCCTATTTTTTATTCTTTATTTTTGAAACCGAGTCTCACCAAGTTGCAGAGTACCTCACTAGATAGCTGAGGCTGGCCTTGAACCCGGATCCTCTGGTCTCAGCGCCCGGCTAGGTTCACTCTTTCTTATATCATCTATGACTGCCTGTGGAGTAATTGCAACAGAGACCCTCTGACTAGCAATGTCTAAAATATTTGTTATCTGACCCTTGACAGAAAAAGTTTGACCTCGATGGCTAGCAGTGGAATCTGTATGTAAATCTGGGTAGCCCAGGATTTGGATTTGCCCCTCCGGTGATTTTGGGGGTGGGGTTTATGTCCCCCCACCCCAACCATCCAGGAGGAGGAGGTGGTCAGGGGGGCAGCCTGTGAACTCCGGGGAGTCTCCCAGCACACAGGGCTTTGAGCTCCAGTCCCCTCCTGGAAGGTGTGCTGCAGGGAGGGATCTGGGCACAGGGATTTGGGGGGGGGGGCGTGGACATGGAGAAAATTCACCTCCAGAGGGATGCTCTCAAGTTAGAAAATTGCCTGAGTAATCGATCGCGCCGTCAGCACCTTTCAATGATCTGTAAAGCAGACACTCTGGCCCTTCCTGCCCTGTCTCTTACGCCAGCTCGTGGATGCTTCTCAACAGTGTCCCCCATCGATCCTTGGAAACGCTTTTTCCTTCCTGCGCAAAATAATCACCATCATTTTCCAGAAGGACACTCAGGCGGCGGAACCCATCTTGCGTGGGCCTGTGCTTTTCCCTCCGGTGTCGTTACGCCGCTCTGCTTGGGCTTCTGAATTATAGATCAGACCCTTCTCTGTGCTGCTTAGTTTGACTCCTGGATGCTGAAACCGATTCAGCAGACCCTGAAGGCTTTCCACATAAGGCTTTGGATGCATTGCAGCCCCTTTTTTTTTTTTTTTTTTTGACAAATGACCCTTTTCTGCCTCAGCTGTGTGTGGCTAATCAACTTCTAGGGCCTCCTCCCCACCAAAGGTGCACCACATCAGAAGTATCTGAGCTGGGCATGGTGTTGCACGTCTGTAATCCCAGTCCCTGGAGGCTGAGACAGGAGGATTACGGGTTCAAGACCAGCCTCAGCAACTTAGTGAGCAACCTAGTGAAACCCTGTTTCCAAATAAAAAAATAAAATAGGACTGGGGGTGCAGCTGGAAGGTAAAATGCCTTTGAGTTCAATTCCTGGCACCACAAAACAAAACAACCCCAAACACAAAGCAAGCAAACAAACAAAAAGCAAAGAAGTCCTCTGGAAAACAGACCCTGGGCCTGGAGGGTCGGGAGACCCGGAAGCAGCATGTGACCAATGCTGGTAATTGCTCCCTGTTCTGGAACATTCTAAGAGCTCATTACTAATCACTCTCTCCTGCTCCCCATTAAATCACACAAGCCGTGACTCCGCGCTGGGTGGTTGGTCTTGGTTTTCCTGGGGGGAGAATTTGTCCCTGTTTGACTCTGGTTTCTGGGACGAGCTGAACAAAGACTGGAGACTAAGCACATCTCAGCTTTCTCCCTCCCCGGCCTCCCCCACCCACCCGCCCTCCCCAGCCCCAGTCCTCCCCCGGGGTCTTGTCTGCAGCCCACAGGCTCCTGGCTTTCTCCAAGGCTAGGAAGAGAACTTGGTTCGAATCAAAGACCGGGAAGAGAATGGAGGAGTTCTACTAGTTTGCAGATGGGTCCAAGGAAAAATAAAAGAATGAGTGTTTTCTAGAGCTGGAAGGCTTCCCCAGTCGTGCTCACGTGACTTCATTAAAAGATGGGTTCCAGCCGGGTGTGGTGGCGCACGCTTGTAATCCCAGCATTTGGGAGGCTGAGACTGAATGATCCGGGTTCGCTGCCAGCCTAAGCTACCTAGTGAGGCACTCTGCAACTTAGTGAGACTCGGTTTCAAAATAAATAATAAAAAATAGGGCTGGGGATATAGCTCGGAGGTAGAATGCCCCTGAGTTCAATCCCCAGTACCGCAAAAAAAAAAAAAAAAAAAAAAAAAAAAAAAAAAAAAAAAAAAAAAAAAAAAAAAAAAAAAAAAAAAAAAAAAAAAAAAAAAAAAA
>PVLC010010444.1:13311-50507 GCA_004027655.1 Graphiurus murinus | reverse complement strand
CAGTTGCATCCATTTCCCTGCAAATAACATGATTTTGTTCTTCTTTATGGCTGAGTAAAATTCCATTGTGTACATATCCCATAGTTTTGTAATCCATTCGTCTGTTGATGGACATCTTGGCTGCTTCCATAGTTTGGCTATTGTGAATTGTGCAGCTATAAACATAGATACACATGCGTTGGTCTGATAGTTTGGTTTCTGATTTTTTGGGTAGATACCCAGAAGTGGTATTGCTGGATCATATGGTAGGCTCATTCCAATTTGTCTGAGGATCCTCCATACTGTTTTCCAAAGTGGTTGCACTAGTTTGCAGTCCCACCAACAATGTATTAGAGTTCCCACTTCTCCACATCCTCGCCAGCAGTTGTTGTTGCTCGTGTTTTTTATGATTGCCATTCTGATTGGGGTTAGGTGAAATCTCAAGGTGGTTTTGATTTGCATCTCTCTGATTGCTAATGATGTTGAACATTTCCTCATACATTTATTGGCCATTTGTATTTCTTCTTCTGTGAAGTGTCTATTTAGATCCTTTGCCCATTTTTTAATTGGGTTATTTGTTTTCTTGGTTGAAGAAAGAAATTGATGGAAGATGGAAGGACCTCCCATGCTCTTGGATAGGCAGAATAAATATCATCAAAATGGCCATCCTCCCAAAAGTGATTTACAGATTCAATGCAATACCCATGAAATTACCAAGGATACTCCTCACAGACATAGAAAAATCAGTCCTTAAATTCATCTGGAAAAACAAAAAGCCCAGGATAGCCAAAGTAGTTCTTAGCAACAAGAACTATGCAGGAGGTATCACAATACCTGACTTCAAACTCTACTACAAAGCCACAGTAATAAAAACAGCATGGTATTGGCACAAAAACAGACACATAGATCAATGGAGCAGAATAGAAGACTCAGAAACAGACCCACAGACTTACAGTCAACTGATTTTTGACAAAGGAGCCAAAAAAAATATGCTGGGAAAAAGATAGCCTCTTTAACAAATGGTGTTGGCAAAACTGGTTAACCATATGCAGGAAAATGGAAATAAACCCCACTTTCTCACCCTGCACCAGAGTCAACTCAAGGTAGATCAAAGACCTGGAAGTTTGGTCGGAGACCTTGCAGCTACTTGAGGAGGGGATAGGACCATCACTTCAACACATAGGCACAGGTAAAAACTTTCTCAACAAGACCTCCAAAGCACAAGCAACTCAAAGGAAGATCAATATATGGGATTGCATTAAACTGAGGAGCTTCTGTGCAGCAAAGGAAACTGTCAAGAACCTCAACAGAGAGCCTACAGAGTGGGAGAAGATTTTTGCCAGCTACTCTACAGATAGAGGTCTAATATCTAGGATATACAAAGAACTTAAATTATAATTTAATTCAACCTTAAATTTAAAAATCACTCAATTCATTTAAATATTGTATACTGTAATTTCAGGTGATTCTACCATTAAAAATCTTCCTTTTCCCATCAATAAAATATGAGTCAGGGAGTTCCATATGAAATTTTGATGTTGAATTTTTGACTTTGCAGAGGGATCACAGCCTATTTGGTGATGAATTTTGCTGTAGGGTAAGAATGAAGGTGAGTGGGAAGAGACTTGGCATATCTCTGTGTTCCCAACATTTTCTCTGTCAACTTCCAGCTTCTAGTATTAGTAAAACATTCTTTTATTGAAAGGGGTTTTCAGTTGTTAAAAGTTTTCTATTAAAATTCAATTTTTTGGTCTAAAATATAGGTATTAGATATTATCTTTAGTTGGTAGAAGCTGAATCTCCACAGATAAGTTGGGCTCCTTGTATGCATGTGGGTGGCATGCATTTGTGTGTATGTGTGTATATGTTTGAGGCCAGTGAGAATCCCAAACAGACACTGTCCAGGGAAGAGCAGTGGTAGATAAGGTGAAAGAGTATAAAAGACAAACTTCCTTTACTTGTTTTCCCTTATTGCTGGGGGTAGTCTTATTTTCCACCATCCAGTTTCATCTATTTACTGAAATCTCATGTTCCTAGGTGCCTCTGTGAGTCATACAAGCCTGTCATCATCCCATGCACAGAAAATAGACACTTGACAATTTGCCCATCCAGTTTTCCTTTCCCCAAGTGCTTATCTCTGAACTTTATGACCAGATAGATAATCTGGTGAAAATCTGTACTCACTGGTTAATAGAAGCTACTCACTTAATTGTACAAATAAATAATATCTTGATCCAAGTGCGGAGGCACTCCAGCCTCCAATAACCAGAGATCCTGTGGGGCAGGAAAGTCAGTATTCCCTAAAATCAGAGTGCAATGCTATTGAGCAATTATAGGATCATGTTTGCCAAATGTGGGAAGGGATATCTTGGTGTCCTCCTTACACAGACACCAAATAGCTCTTACATTGAAGTCAAAAGGGACAAAAAAAAAAAAAAAAATGCTGGAGAAAATTCTTTGTTTAAGCTTGCAACTGTGCAACTTACCTTTATTTTCCCTGGGTTCATAGTAGGTATCTGTTAAGCGTTCTCTTGATCAATGTTAAAAATCTAAAAGATGTTTTGTTTGGTAGGGTCCATCAAATTTTAATGTTTGCTTGCTGTGGGGCTATTGAAAGAAAGCTTGGAAATGTCTCTTCCATGCTAATTTTTCTGATATGAGAACATCTATAAGTAGATTAAGGCATCTACGCTATTATTTTTCATAATTTCATGAGTTGGTTTTCAGCATCAAAAAGTTGTGTGAAGTTCACAGCTGTGCTGACAACACTCTCCCTACCATCAGCTCACATCCAACTTTCTCTGCCCCCCTCCCTCTGCTTCACCACTGTCTTCCTGCCCCATTGCACTCTTTAACCACAGAAACTGTGTCAGATCCTGCAAATGGCCACAGTAACCATAGACAAATTCTAGGTATGGGGAAAATTTTCCCTGAAGCTGTTAGATCCTGACAGTAGATCAGGTTCCATCCCACAGACAGGAAGGCTAGGATTTGGGAGAGGCTACTTTAATATGAGTCAAATAACTAGATACTTGATTCATAGACCACTAGGAGAGAGGTTACTTCTGTGTTTAAACATCTCACAATAGACATGGACTGGGAATGAATGAAAAGGAGCCTTCTGAAGACAGTCACCACAAAACCCATCCTTGTAGTTCTGTAGAAGGGAGAATATACAATCTCACCTCATTACCTGGAGTCAAACAACGACCCGTAGCAACCACAGCAGCATATAAATATAGCAGGAAAAATAACAGTAGAGAGCAGAAGAGAAAGAACTGACATTTATTATGAGAAGAAATAGCTCTATGTCTCTTCAAAACCTGCTAAAAACATGTTGGGATTTTCTTTTTTTTTATTTTCTTTTTTTAAATTTTTATATGTTAGTGGACAAGATTTTTTTTGGGGGGGAATTTTCAAATAATATAATAATTAACATCCATAAAGCCTGAGTCTTAAGAAAAATATATCATATAATAGTTAATATCCATAAACCAAAAGCCTTTTGCTTTCTTTTAAAAACTGATGAGAAAGTAAATATATGTGAGGAACTTTATAACAAAAAATATCCAAATATTTGATCAAATCATTTTTTAAAAATCTCCTTTAAAGCTTATATAATTTTCTGAAGAAATTGGAAAAATAAAGCGGCCAGAGATGAAGATAGCATGAATTAGGCATGAGTTATTATGCAAGTTTCCCTTTTCTTCCTTAAAAAAAAAAAAAAGCAGCTTGTTTTCCTTATGCTTAAAAAAGTATTAAACATCTACATCCAAGATTAAATACACACATTTCTTACTTATGCAATTTAATTTCCACAGTTATGTCATACTTCTGACAAGGCTGTTTGCTTAAGCTGAAACCCTCTTAACAAAGCCCTCCAAGAAACTAACAATAGTGTAAACCAGCTTGTTTATTCTGAGAATAACTTGGCTGCAAGAATAGACTAAATTGTCCTTTTAACCACACTGTTTATACTCATTGTACTTATCTGGGAGTTAGGATTCCTGAATCCAAAGGAAAGGGATAGGAGAGATAAAAGAGGCAAATCCAAATATGGTCTATTGCAGAATCTCAGAGGTCAGGTGGCATGTTCATTTCCAATGGCTTTAAAAAGAGAAGATGAGCTGTGGTGTAATGGTCACTTTAGAATCCAAATTCCAGCTCTGGTGCAGTTTGAAGGCTATTCTACGTAAGGCAAATCACTGAAGGGTCATTTCCTATTATATAATCAGTGGTTTTCCAATTTACCCTTATTTTGTCCTAGTAAAGTAACATGGAAAAAGAATTTTTAAATTGTTATATTTATTTGTTTATTTTTATTTTGTAGTACTGGGGATTGAACTCAGGGACATTCTACCTCCCTATTTTTTTACCCTATTTTTATTTTTTTAGCCCTATTTTTTACTCTTTATTTTTTTTGAAACAGGGTCTCACTAAGTTGCAGAGTGCCTCACTAGGTAGCTGAGGGTGGCCGCGAACCTGGATCCTCCAGTCTTGGCCTCCCAAATTCTGGGATTACAAGTGTGTGCCACCACGCCCGGCTGGAAATTATAAGCTTTAACTGATTATTTCATAAGAAAACAACAGCAAATGAATCACTTAGGATTCCAAATGAATATTTTGTAGCTCATCTATTCCTATTGACACTGTTACTTTAGCTAAACATTTTTAGATATAAAAAATTTTCTTTTTAAGAATAATATTTATTGTAATCCTTCCCTCAATTATGAATTTAAAGGCATCTGTTTACAATTGATGAACTGGACAATGGCTTTGGGAATAATTCATTTTATAGTCACGAATTTCTAGTGCTAAATCTATTCTCATTTTATTAGATTTCATATTTCATTCATTTTACTTACTTAGAATGCATTCATTTTGGAAGTACCGGTGTGAAGATGGAAAACCCAAAGTTAGTTCAATGTTGATAACACTGGTCTCTGCCCTTAAAGGAGTTTGTAGTCTGTTTGGTAAGATACGACATATCCAACATCTAAGATATAAAATAAATGGATCTGACAGCAGAGGTTCCAGAGAATGAGTAGTACAACAGTGGCGAAAAATGAGGACAATGAGTGGCAAAAGTGAGCTACAGAGAACTCATTGTGAATTTTGGCATTTGGGGCCCACAGACCTTCATACCTTGAATGACATTACAGACAAAGGAAAGAGGACTATACAATGTACTACAATGGCCAAAGTAGATTTCACTTCATTTCAGTCTAGATGATTATTTCTAGACTTTGAATATATAATGCAATACTTTCAATGCTACTTATGTAGCACATTTATTTATACTGAAAATTTGTAAAATTTCAATGCAAATAGCCACATTCTAGGAACAACTGGTTTTCAGAAGAACATAAATATTTTTTATTTTAGATTGATATTATCCCATGAGCGGGAGTCCCAGCTCAGGGCTTTACTTTTTGTTGTCTTCTTTTAGGAAAAATTGAAAAGTCCATTTATTTATTTATTTATTTATTTATTTATTTATTTATTTATTTATTTATTTATTTGTCTACTTTGCCACCCACAGATCTGACAGCAGTCTTGGTGCCAGAGTTCCAGACTTGGAGAGGTGAGGTAAAATTAGAACTCTTGGCCAGAAATGAAGGCTCTTTAAGAATGATCTTATCCCTTTTCATAAGACCACATTTCAGTCCATCTGCATTTATAAAAAATGTTTCAGCTTGAGAAATTCTGAGTGTCTACAGAATTAGAAAGAAAAACAGAAAAACCTATCCCTCAGTCTCATCAATGTCAATTGTTGGTCAGTCTGTTTTCTCTAAATTCTATCCTACTATCATCACCTTTCTCAGACATTTTGAAATATATTCTATATGTATTTTCTTCAGTGATATAGCAATATATATTGCTGAGGTTATTCTGTAATAACCTTAGTGTATATACATTTCTGAAATGCAAGAAATCCACTTTTTAAAGGCTATCTTAATTATATACCCCAAAACGACAGCAATTCACAACAAATATTCAGTATCAATAATTATTTAGTCAGTTCACATTTTCTTGTTTTATAAATGTACTTTTATCTTCTTAACAATTATTTGCTTGGATAGTGGTCCAAGTACATTTTCTCTTGAACTGTTCATTTAAAAGAATTGATTTGTTCTTATTTTCTTGTAGTTATTTATTTGTTGTTTAGTCCAAGCATTCATTCTGTAGAGCTGGCAAATGTTTGGATTATGCTGATTGCATCTCCTCCAGGCTCAAACATTTATCACGCTTCTTTGATCCCTGTATTTACTGTCAGTTCGTAGAAAAATCTAGAGGATTAACCAGATTCAGGTTTGATTTTTCTTCTTCTTCTTCTTTTTTTTTTTTTTTTTTTTTTTGCAAATCTACTTTGTAGGTGATGTTGATTAATTCCAAGAAGTTACAAACTTTGTGCTTTTCTTATTGTGATGATTTAGCCATTAATGATCAATGTCTAGATTCATCAATTAATTAAAGGATGCTAAATGGCAGTAGTCTGCTAACCATAGTATTATTCTTCACTGCTTCGCTGAAATATTCTCTTTATCAACCATTTGGTTGTCCTGAGTTACAGTTCAAATAGGAAAGGCAGAACAAATACTGCTTACCATTTTTAAATCATCAAACAAACAAACACTTGATAATATCTTCCAAAGACGATAAATTAAGTGTTATGCTTCTTGGATTTTTTTTCATTGAGATTGTTGTAATTATTGGTGCAAAAATTGTCCCATCTGAGACCATGAATACTGTTCATATTGACCCTGAGTCTTTCTGAAGCATTCATGATAGCCTTTCTTTGGTAGTCTTTTTGCCTTTCTGGTTTGACAAGATGCAACAGGAACATCTTGTTAATTTTTCTTATTCTGGATCTGAAATAAGCCATGGTTCTGAGGAAACATCATCCGTTGTGCTCATTCAAACTGTTTATTCCCTTGTTAACTTTAATTCAAGAAGTAATTTTTTAAAATGTAATATTTAGCCAGGATAGGTAGTGCACACTTGTAATCCCAGTATTTGGGAGGCTGAGACCGGAAGATCGGGGTTTGCGGTCAGCCTCAGCTACTTAGTGAGGCTCTCCACAACTTAGTGAGACCCTGTTTCAAAAAAAGGAATTAAAAATAGGACTGGGAGTGTAGGTCAGAGGTAGAATGCCACACACACACACAAACACACACACACACACACACACACACACACACACACACACAAAACACAAAGAATTATTTACTGGATTCTTTCACCTTTCTTTTAAAATCTTTTTATTCGTCAATCATTTAATTTATGAGTTCTTCAATTTTATTTTATGCTTTTAAAACTTATTTCTATCAATTTTACATCCTTTTTAAAAAAATATTAAGCAACAGATTTCATCTGTTTTGTAAGTATATCTTTCTGACATTCTTTGCGATCTGTTGGACCTTTCTTTTATTTTCCTTTCTTCTCTTCTTTCTTTGGGACTTGACGGTAATGCTTTTCTTTCACTCATGCCTAAAGAGGAAAGGGTAGATCAGAATATATTTTATAGCCTCAAAATTCCAATATTAGATATCTTCTGTTATTTTCATGATGGGATTTTAAAAAATGCCCTTGTAATTTCTAAAGTATTCTT
This sequence comes from Graphiurus murinus, assembly GCA_004027655.1. Lineage (NCBI taxonomy): Eukaryota > Metazoa > Chordata > Mammalia > Rodentia > Gliridae > Graphiurus > Graphiurus murinus. Next base: position 42,916 of record PVLC010010444.1, on the reverse strand, counting down.
TTTTTTTTTTTTTTTGCTATTCCAATTCTATTTATTGGGTCCTATGAGTCTGTTTCCCTGTCCTGTTTAGAATGGGGATTTATCCTGGAAGAGAGCTTTAGTTTGAGAAATGTCAAGGCTTCACAGAACCCAGGCCACTTTAGCACCCCAGATCCTCTCGCAGTTCTTGCTCTCACCTCTCCATGTCTATGTTCAGATGCTGCTGCTGTTCTCACTGAGTTCTTGATAGCAATCGTAGATTCCCAGGCCCCGGGAATGATAAAATTACCCTTTCTTCCCCTTCCTTCTTCACTGATAGGGAATTTTGAAAATAAAAGAAAATTCAATAATCTTCTCCTACCACGGGGGCTATGTTCTAAGACCCTTAGTGGATGCCTGAAACTGAGATTAGTACTGAATCCTGTATATACTGTTTTTTCCCCTGTATATACATATCTATGATAACATTCTGATTTTCTTATTATTTGAACAAAAATTAAAACCAAAAAAAAAAATAATTTCCCCTTTCGGATGATTGAAAAGGGAAACTTCGAGACTCCAATCCCTATAACCATTTATGGTAAGAATGCAAAGAATATACAGAGAGTTAAGGATGCAAAAGCACATTCTAGACTCCTTAGTCAAACTTTAGAACCATAAAATTTATAAGAATGTTTCTCAGATAATTCCTCATAGTTTTGATTCTTCATAAACTAAATGTTTATTGAAATACCCTATTGAATTGATTACCAATGACTGCCAAGCATCAATATATTTGAAAAAACAAATATGTGAGTTTTTATTAAAATATAAATCCTAAATGCAGAATTCTTTCTTTACAGTGGGATGAAACACTTCTCCCTGAATTCCATTCTAGAATTACCTGTTTAATATTTTTGGACTATAGTTGATCAAAGAGAACTCTGAAAGGTAGAGCTATAGATAAGGTAGGATGACTGCAGAGGCTTAGTGGCTATCTGTGGATTAATGTTTTTTTCTTAAGTAAAATAACTTAAGATTCTTTAAACTGAAAGTTTAATTTGAAATCTTCACTCTTTTCCTTTAATCTTATTGCAAAGTTGCAGGTTCACATAAAAAATAACTGTAGACTGGAAAGCATAGATTAAAATGTACTGAGAGTCTTCAAATTTATTATTTTATTACAGTGGTATATTACTTCTTAAGGTAACTGAAGAAAATAATTTTGTGACAAAGTAAGAATAGCATTTACTAAATATATTTTCAATCATATGCATATATATCAATGTATATATCTAAGAAGAGTGTTGAGGCTATATTGGTTGTTATCTGATTTCTAAAATGTGAGATAATGAAAACTATTAGAAGGGAAAGATAGCATAAAAGGGAAAGATAATCTAATGTTGAAGATAGTAGCTGTCCCGGTCATCATTCTCACTCTATAATCCAAAGTAATTGACCACATAACTTAGAGGAAGGAAGATTTATTTGCTCACAGTTTTTTGGAGATTCTGTAGTTCAGTCCATGTCAGGTGGATGTGCAGAACTCAAGCATGGTGGCAGGAAGGGGAGAGAGAGAGAGAGAGAGGAGGAGGAAGAGGAGGAAGAGGAGGAGGAGAGGAGAAGAGAAGAGAAAGAGAGAGAGAGAGAGAGAGAGAGAGAGAGAGAGAGAGAGAGAGAGAGAGAACGAGAACAAGATTTTACTCTCATATTGCTAAAATTGAAAGCAGAGAGAGCCCAAGAGGAGACAGGACAGGAACCTTATGTAATCCCCAAGACCACATCCCAGAATCCGCTCCTTAGCAACCAAGCCCCACTTCTAACACTGGTCCCTTGATTCCTTAAGAGCAAAGAGGACATTCTAAATTTAAATTATTCAACCTTTGCCTTCTAGACCTCACAGACACCTCACAATGCAAAATACCTTTAGTCTATCTCTAAGGGTTCCCATAGTATTAATAGTTCCAGCATCACTCTAAAGTCTAAAGCCCAAATCTCCTCTGAGACTCAAGGTAAATTCTGGGCTGTAATCTCCTGTAAAAGCAAAAATCAAGTTACATACATCCAATGTACAATAGCACACAGTATATATTTTCATTCAAAAGGGAGAAATAGGACCATAGAAAGAAATAATGGGACAAAGTATCAAAATCCAGAAGGGCAAGCACTTGATCCTGCAGCTCCACCTCTGGCATCTGGGTGGGACACAGGGTGGTGACATGCAATCTCCAAGGGCCTTAGCACTCCACCCTATGGCCTGGTTGATTGCAATGGACAGCATACTGACTCTTCTAGCCTGTCTCCAAGGCTTGCAGCTTGCAGCAAGGCATTCCACAGTTATTCCATACTTCAAACATTTCTAAATCTCAGGGAGTTTCTTTGCAACCTTGACTTCACCCTCACAGCTTTACAAATTGCCCCAATTGGGCCTGCTTGCAGGGATTCTAAACCTGCCACACATTGCCTGGCTACCCAGGTCTTCCTTTGAAATTTGGTGTGAAGATTCCATGACTGCTTTTTTTCAGCACAGCCAACACTGCCTGACTTCGGTGGTGGGGCCTGCCTACATCTAGGCCACAGCTGGCCCCACCTCCAGCCTCCATCCTGGTGACCACTGTCCCTGCCTCCATCATGGCCACTGCTTCTTCCTTCTTTTCATCCATCTTACTTGTTTTTTAACTTTATTGGTGCATTGTAATCATACATCTTGATGTGGTACATGTTGGTAGAGGCATTGGTGCACACAGCACTCATTTAGCCCTTCCCCAATTCCCACCCCATATCCTCTCCTTTCCCTCTTTCTCACATTCAGCATAGTGACTGACTTTGATAAGTTTGTGAATGTACATTCACATTACATATGCATTAGTGTATTTCCCTCTTCCCTCCTCTCATCTCTTTCAGTTAGGTCACCTTCTTTACTTATCTAATGTTTCTCCTTTTTTTGTCTGAAGTCTCTCTTATGTTTCATTTTCACTCTAGCTTATGCATATTAGGGAGAGAATCTGACTTTTCACTTTTTGTGAATGACTAATTTTACTTAGCATAATGTTCTTCAATTCCACCCATTTCCCTGAAAATGACATAATTTTGTTCTTTTTTATGGCTGAGTAAAATTCCATTATGTACATATCTCATAGCTTTGTAATCCATTTATCTGTTGATGGACATCTTGGCTGGTTCCAAACATAGATACGCATACATTAGTCTGGTAGTTTGTTTTCCATTCTTTTGGGTAGATATCCAGAAGTGGTATTGATGAGTCATATGGTAGGTTCATTTCTATTCTTCTGAGGATTCTCCATTCTATTTTCTAAAGTGGTTGCACTAATTTGCAATCCCAGGAACAGTGAATTAGGGTTCCTACTTCACACCCTTGCCAGCATTTGTTGTTGTTTGTGTTTTTAATGATTGCCATTCTAATTGGTATTAGGTAAAATCTCAGGGTAGTTTTAATTTGCATCTCTCTGATTGCTAGTGATGTTTAACATTTTTTTCATACATTTATTGGCCACTCATATTTCTTCTTTTGTGAAGTGTCTATTGAGTTCACTTGTCCATTTTTGATTGGGCTATTTGTTTTTTAACAGTGAGTTTCTTGTGTTCTCTGTATATTCTAGATATTAGTCCTTTATCCTCTGAGCCCCAGTTTTATACACGCCTTTCTGGCCAAATTGCAAATCTATAAAGTACTTCTTTACTTTCCACTCCTGAAATTTGGTGTATAATTTGATGAACATGGACCTCAATATTCATAATGCAGTTTGGATACTTTGCTGTTTTGAGATTTCCTCCTCCAGTCTAATTGGTCCATCATCTTTAAATTTGGCCTCACACAAAGTTTCATGACATAGGCAAAATGTCACTAAGTTCTTTGCCAGAGTGTAACATGTGGCCTCTACTGCATTTCCCTATGGAGTCCTCTTTGATTTCCAATATCTTCTGAGCATAGTCTCTACAGTCTGCCTTTCTAGCCACATTTGGGCCCTTGCAATTTTCTCTCACAAACAGTTCTAAAGACTCACAAAATACACGGTCAGACTTAGATATAGCAGTGACTCCATTTCTCCAGTACCAATTTCTGTCTTGGTTAATACTCTCGCTGCTACAATCCAGAGCAGAGGATCACATAATTAAAAGAAGGAAAATTTGTTTCCTTACAGTTCTTTTGGAGATTCTGGGGTTCTGTTCATGTCCGATAGGTTGCAAAATTCAGGGCATGATGGCAGGAAGCAAAGAGAGGGAGATCACCACAGCTTTGCTCTCACATTGTGGGCTGGAAACAGAGACAGCACAAGGGGAAGAGAGAACCTTAGATAATCCCCAAGGCCACACCCCCAGGAACCCCTCTTTAGCAACCAAGCCCCACTTCCAACATTGGTACCTTGTTTCTGTGAGGGTTAGGGGGATATTATAAATCCAAATCATTATAGTAGGTATTGTTATGAATCCCCTTAATCTTGCTGGTTTAAAATAGCAATCAGTTTGCCTCTTCATAATTTGAGAGTTAGCAGTTTGGGCTGGCGTTAGCTGGTGGATGTATCTGTATTGCTCTCACTGAGATCAGCTGGGAGGCTGGTAGCTTCTAGTTACTGGAATGGGGTTGGTTCCTCTCATATATCTGGCCTTTGGTGCTGGCTGTTGGCTAGAGATGGCATCTTCTAAAACCAGCCCTGGCTTCTTTATGTGGCAGGTCTTCCATAAGAACAAAGACAAACCCTGATGAACAAGGACCTTTGAGGCTGCAGCTCCTGCTATACAGTGGGGCCAAAGCAAGTCATATACCCAAGCCCAGGTTAATGGGGGAGGGTACTACAGCAGGGCAAGGATACAGTTAGGAGTGATTCATTGCTGACCAATATCTTAACAATCTGATACAGTGATTATACAAAGGGAAATACATCAGAAGGCATCTGATGAGAAATAAATGCATGTGTGAGGGGTAATGGGGGTCAAGAGGTGGCGAACAAGAATTACTAAAGACTGATGATGCTGGTATTTTTGGAAAAGCCCCTGTGATTGAAGTAGTTATACAACTACATTCTGACACCCGAGGAAAGAGCATAACTGAGCATCAGGGATATCTAGCTTTCTTCAGTCATTCAATTTTCACGTTCCTTTGACTCAGCATAGTTTCGGAATTAATCATGACTTATTCTCTATAAACATTTTGCTTCATTATTTTAAAAGAAATAGTGACTGTACCCTTGTTTCCTGTACAAAAAATGTACCGTTTAAAATAATTCCTCTGTATGGTCTGTTGTGTCTATGTGAAATCCTGTGTGCCCAGTACAACTAAGGAGCATTTGAAATCACATTTAATCAAAACTGAGGTAATATCCATCCTCCTCTAAAACTTAAAATAGATTTCCTGCTGATTCCTAAAGGGTTATTTTTTTCAATAACCAGAGCTGGCCAAAATCACTTCTTGCCTGTGGAATCTGCGCATGGTGCTCCATTCCAGGTTGACCTTAAATTCTTGCTAACATTATCCTGGGTGAATGAGATGGATGGGAGAGCCCCTGTGGTTTGGCCCACCATTATCGTTCCTGATGAAGGTTAACAGTGTTGGCCACTTTAAATCTTACACAGCAAATTGCTGACATCTGGGGTTTCCTATCAAGTTTATAGATATTCCACAGTAATTTCAGTGTTTACACAATATAAAAACACTGATACTGAGTTTGGGAAAGCATTTCCTATCCAGAACACGATCCTACAAAGCTACTTAAAATTAATGAACAATTGCATTAAAGGTTAAATATGCTAATGATTATAAAGCTATTGGTTATTTTGGAAACAGTGATCCCTTACTTATTCTTGGGAAAGCTTATTTCTTTGATCACAATTCACTCAATGAATATAAGGAAACTTCACTAGATCATCTTTTTTGCATTCAAGGAAATATTGTATTTCTATTCTTTTAAAATCAAGATATCTGTTATAGTAGTTTCTCCATTCCCTCATCTGCAATTTTATTTTCCATGGTTTCAACTACTTGCAATCAAGTGGTCTAAAAATATTAAGTGGAAAATGCCAGAAATGATTCACAAGCTTTTATTTTATTTTATTTTATTTTTTGCGGTACTGGGGATTGAACTTAGGGGCATTCTACCTTCGAGCTACACTTCCAGCCCTATTTTTTATTCTTTATTTTGAAACAAGGTCTCACTAAGTTGCGGAGTGGCTCACTAGGTAGCTGAAGTGAAAGCATCTATGTTTCTTAAATTATTTCAGGAGCTGTGTATTCCCTGGTATCTCTAGATTCTCTCATCTTGAACAAGAAGACCTTCATATATTGAAGTAGTTTTATCTGTCTCCTGAGAATTTCCATTTTCTCTTATGAGAGACTAAAGCATGCATTAGGCAATATAAGGCAAGGAAAATAAAGGTGTCATGAGAAGATACTGGTTTATAAACTACAAGGAAGGAAGTATTATGATTCTGTTTGCCTCCTAGCCCCCACCTCATTAATGGAGTACATCAACATTCTGACTGGTCTCTGCATCAACTAATTGGATGCAGCACTGCATGGGCATTCTTAGGATGCACTGATGGTCACTCCGGAAACTGTGGTCTGAGCTTGTGCAGCGAAAGCTTAGGAAAGAGACACATGCACTTAATATAATATGCTTACTCTGTTTTTCTTAATTAGCATTTATTCCCTGCAAGAGGTTGATTTCTGCTTTGACAGGGAGTAATCTAATTCTGAATCCTCCCCATCATAAAATCAGGGTTCTAACATCTCAGCTTTTTACCCTTCTGGAAAAATGTATGAGATTTAATGTTCTTTCTAATTGCTTCTGTTTAGAAAGCCTGAAGCGCATTAGCTGAGATAGTTAGTTAATGAGGATGCTTTGCTCTCTTTTCCTACCACAGCATGAATCTCTAGCCCAAACTGTGCACTACTTTCTACCTTAGAGACAGGTGAGAAAGTGCAAGTCTGTCACCACTAAGCTTGATATTGTTTCCTTCCTGGTTTAGAGAAATAATTCCATTATAAATGTCAGCAGTTTTCTAATGATATATGCAGTATTTACAATAAGGAATAATGTGTGTGTGTGTGTGTGTGTGTGTGTGTGTGTGTGTGTGTGTGTATGTGTGTGTGTGTATGGTACTGGGAATTGAACCCAGGGGCATTCTACCCCCAAGTTACACCATTGGCTCTTTTTATCTTTATTTATTCTTAAACTGGGTCTAGATGGTTTGCAAAGGCTGTCCTCAAACCTATGATCCTCCTGTCTCAGCCTCCCAAGTCCTGGAATTACATATGTGCATGACTGCACCTGGCTAGATTTTCAATGCAATATTTCAAGGAACATTTTCTAGAGGCAGAGTTAAGTCACAACTTTGGGAAACTAATACATGCCATTGAGATCCCAATAATGAATTGCATCAAATTTTATAATAAGACCTTAAGTTTTCTTTCTGACTACCATACCAAAGAAAATTGATTGTTACTTCTTGGTGCCAGATATTAGTACACGGTGTGTATCTGCAGAAGGAGTAGCTCTTGATAGATGTCTAGTGATCTCATCGCTTTTGAAAAATACACTTCTTGGTTTCAGCATATGGCACAGATATCCTCTAAATAAATAAACTTAATAAACATTAAGTAGCAATTCATCTAAAAGTAGGTTAAAAACACCTAATTTTGAAGAATTATGTCAAGTAATTCTTGGTTACTTCTCTTTCCAATCAACACCTCTTTTGGCAGAGCAGAACCCCACATTTAGAACAAGTAAGGTCACCAACCTGGGTCCTTGATTGTTTCGTAAAGATATTTCTTGAGGACAGAGCTCACTCTTTCTTTTGGGGGAACCTCTACTCACAAAATAAAATTTCATTAAAGCTAGGTCTACTTCTAATATATGTGTGATTGATGTAGAGCAATATTCCTTTCATTTGACTTTGCAGGTAGAGCAGGACAAATGACTGGTGGGACCTGGGAGGATCACAGCTCAATGTGACTCCATTGTGCTGCCCTGCCACTTAGAGGAATTTTAATATAATCTTTCATCTTGTTTTGTAAAAAACACAACTGATTTTTTTCTTTACTAATTATTAAATAATTAAACAATGTTCTGGATTTACTTTCCCCCTTTCATCGGAAACCTCCTTTCTATTTCCTACTTTTATCTGAGTTCCAGTGTAGCAGCAGATAGGTTTCTAATCCTACCTGTATCACTTATCATTTAACCTCTGGTATCATTAGATGAGAGCTAGAAATGACCAACATTTTTCTTCTTAATTTTCCAGGGTTATTTGCATTTTAACAAAAGAGTCCAACATTTACAGTAAAATAGGGGTGGAATGGAAAGGAAGAGTAGGAAGACATTTTTAGGATGATCTGAAATGCAAGTCAAATCTCCTTGAAGGAAACTTGCCTGAACATTGTCAGTAAAGCATGACAGGGAGGCAAATAAGTTTCCCAATTATATTCTTCTTCAGAAGTATAGAATTTACAGGAAAACTTCATTGCAAAATAAATGTACTTGTTTTCCTAAGGCAAGATGTTTTATTTTTAAAATATCTTACCTACTTTGAATAACCCCAAGTTTCTAGTACATTTCGCATTTCGATGTTATACTCTGTTAGATATTATGAACATCACATAGAGGATGAGACTTAGTCCTAAATATCATAAGTAAAGGCTGGAGTCCAGAGCTATTATGCCCCAAGACCCCCCTTGCTTGCACTGTTCGTTCATCAAGTTAGGTGCTTAGAAAAGTAGAATGAATGCACTTCTCTTTTCAGAGGCTTTAAACATACATTAGATAATAAATAAGGACAGCTCCTAACATGTAGAACAGAGTGCTTTATTTAAAGCAGAGAGAGAGCACATGCTTATCTAGTATCTTTTAAATTACCTTTAAATTACCCTTTAAAATGAACCTGCTTATATTTATTCTTATTTTTTCCTAGTTCCCTTTGCTTTTGCCTCCTTTCTTTTTCTCTTTTCCCATCTGAAATGTCTACGGTCTCAAAAGTAATTACTTCTTGAAGAAAGTTTTCATGGATACTAAATGCTACCTAATGGAAGCCATAAGCATGGAGTCTGCTAGCATTTAGAGTGGTATAATGCATATGCCAGGTTGAATCAAGTGGGAGAGAAGGTTAATCATTCTTTTAAATTGGCAGTGTTGCTGGAGGTGGATTAATATGCTTTTTGAATCCCTTATGTGCTGTAAAGCTCCTTGATCACAATCACTGTGTTCATGGTTTAGGTTTTGAATTAGAGGTGTCTCCTGTGGTCAGCTGGGCCAACTCCCTTAATCTCTCTGGCCATATTAGGTGATAGATTTTTCATTGCAATACATAATCTATTTTAAGGGCAGTGTTGACTAAATAAAACTCTAACTTTGGCACTGAGAAAATGGAAGAATCCTTTTCCTGATGATTAATCCTAACTCTTTCACTGTGAATAGACTCCTTGCTTCACAAAATGCAGAGCACTAAAAAAAGTTGAATGCTCTTGTGTGTCTGTGCATCAAGGAACGCTCTCAGTCTGTAAGCTCACTGGCAGACCAGGCTGTGACCAGACACTGAAGAACAAAATGTAAAATTGGCACCAGCCAACCTCTCACTGCACAGGAAATCTCTATTTAGATTTGACAACCAGAACATTGTACATTTTGAAATTCTTGTCATCTGGTTTTCTTTAGTTTCTTCTTTGGGAATGAAGGCTTTGAGAAGCTTGTTTGAAAATCTGGACTTTTGATGGTGAGGTTTATGGAGGAATCATTAATCAAAAAAGGAGGTGAGATCTATGGAGGAATCATTAATCAAAAAAGTTTAACCAAAGTTATCACTCTACCAGGTGTCTTGCTAAGCACCCAAAGACATGCCCAAAGACAGTAGAAAATGGCCCTGCTTACTTACTGTATTTAGAATAAGACCTTTATATACTTTATATTTTTTGGTAGTGGTGATTGAACCTAGTGGTATTCCATCTCTGAGATATACTTCCAGCTCTTTTTATATTTAATTTTGAAACAGTCTAAGTTGCTGAGATCCTTACTAAGTTGATGAGGCTGGCTGAGAATCTGGGATCCTCCTATCTCAGCCTTCCAAGTCCTGATATCACAGGTCCTGGTACCACTATACCTGGCTCCTTTATATATTTTAAAACATTTAATCAGAGCTCAGATAAAGGCAAGATATTGAGTTCATCATAAATATAGTTGACTTGGATGGTCCCTTCTGTTCTCAGAATTATTTTGCTCCACATAGTAATTTTCTCAAAGAACCAAATCCTGTCATACTTGGGTTCCCTTAATATTTGAGCATGATAGCCCTAGCCTCTTTCAACTTTCAGTAAGGAAAGTGACATAAGGCACTGGGCTATACCTAGGCTGAATAGGTAAGCACAGATAATGGTATAAATACAATTCAAGATGGAGACTAAGAGTGAAAAAGGCAGTGCTGAATACATTGAATAAGACAGAAGGTACTGAAAAAAAAGTCTAGTTGAAAAGTTTGAACCTGGTGCAATGAGAAGCGGAAAGCTATTGGAAACTTTCTAACATGTGAGGGGTTTTTTTTGGGGTGGGGGCGTCTGGCAGGTAGAACACAACCTGATTTAATCCTCAGTACCACACACACACTCACACACAAAATTAATGGGCAAACAAAGAATAAAAATAGAGTGTGCTTAGTAATATATGTATTATATTAATATGCTAATACATATTATATGTGTTATATAATATATAATCAACAAGGGTGGGTCACCTATAAAAACTGAAATATAGTATATAATATATAGTTATATGATATATAGGTAATAGAAGATGATATGATATATTAGTAATTGAAGAGTCTAATTATAATATGATGACCTTAATGTTAATGAATGTTAATGACTATAATAACATATATAAGATGTAATTTATAATTCCCAACCTATTTTACATACCTGTCTCAATTTTGTTTAAATAGCCACAGAATTGAAACTTGGGGCTTCATAGGGTAAGCTACACTATCTGTGGTATTTTGTTAAGGCAGTCTGAACAGATTAACTACAGACACTTAAGCACATTGGCACACATGGAGGAGAAATGAAGATTTTGAGCCAGAGATGATATCTTGAACAAAAATGTGTCATATCAACACTTGTGGAACTCACTATTTGATGCATATTTTTCAGGGAGATACACAAAAGAGACAGTAACACAGTGGTTCTGTTAGTGGACTTTCTTTGTTGTTGACTTATACAACTGACCTGGGAGAATGGGAGATACTTCTGGAAGAAGTTCAGTAGAGTTATCCTCTCTCATTGAAATAATATCATAGCCAGTAACCACTGAAGGCACAGCGCTAAAACATAGTCTTCAAAACACATGAGATCATATGAGACATGCTCCTGGCATTAGAAAGGAGGCCTTAGGTGAGTAGAGTTCAAGATTTTAAAACTTATTCATATTTTTATTAATGTTATCATATGTTTTACTAGTATTTTCTTTTTGTTGTTGTTTTAAATGGAGATTCCATATTTCCATCTTAGCATTTGCATTCTGAGAAAGGGATTGTTTTTGTCATTTTGAAAACAAATCATGTAAAAAATTCAGTAACATTCTTAAATTTTGCAACCATAGTCTTGGACCTTCTTACTTACTCTAAATCATTTTAAATTATAACTGAAAGATGTGATGTTAGTATTTGTTTCTCATGTCTCTTCAAAAAGCACATATATATATTTTGCTTCAACATATTTTATCTGAAAATATTCTCAGGATTCCATTAAGATTCGATTTCTTAAATTCATAATGTCATTAACAAAGAGACTGAGTAATCTGCAACACTTTTCCCATTGTAGGTTCACTTTAGAGTAAACACTTTAGGAAACTTAATAGATTTATACTATATCTAGAGACTCCATCAGATCTTCACATTTTCAATACTTTATTCTAGAGAGAATTCATTTTTTAGAAGCTTCCTTTTCTCAAAAGGAAGGGTTCTTTTCTCTTTGAGTATTTTTCTACTAGATGGTTCAGTGCCCCAGGGCTGACCCACCTATGGTCCCCATTGTTAACATCTGCATTCCACCTACTGGTTTGGGGTTTCTTTTCATACTTAACAGGCATGCCATACTGCTTTCATGTAGTTTCTTCTCTTTCTTCCCTGTCCTAAGATCATTGTGCTCTGCTCCTTTGCTTTTTCCCAAAGTCTCCCTTCACTTCACGTGTCTGGTTAGTACACACAACGGTGCTGAAGGGATAGTAAAAAGTAGAGCTGCTCATGGTAGATATGTCCTTCAGAGTATTTCTCTTTCCAAGTAAATACTCCTTTCCTTTGGAAATTATTCTTCCTTTCTTCTTTAGATCTTAAAATAATTCCATGAGGCCTGTCAATTTAAACCTGCTCCTGGGACAAATTATAAATGATAAAAGCTTCAGGAAGAAAATTTGAAGTATGAGATAATGTGGAGCAAGACACAAAAGCAAGTAGCAGGAAAAACTCCAAGGGGGTTTGAATGTTCAGTAAAACAGGCCAAAGATTGGCCCTTTTAGATTTTTTTTGATCTCACAATTCAAACATACCTCCCAGCTAATAACACATTTTGAAAAGAAATTGTAACCCTTACTGGTTTGTGCTAAGGTGTGTAGAGACATGGGAGTGGGCTTGACCACAATATCATCACAATTTCAATCATGGCTGAAATGCTAAAGAAGGCCAGACACAGAAAAGGCAGTGTTCTATGCATAATAAGAAGGCATATCTACTTCCAATCATATTCTTTGCAAACTACAAATCATACTTTTATAAGAAAATTTAAAAATAGTGTCCCTATTTCAGTGTTTTCTTCTTCTTAACTTCAGCAACTTAAAATGAAAAAATATAGTTGAAGCTGAATAGAATAGGAAAGATATTAATTAACAAATAGTGATCAAAAATTGTTCAAGTTTTCTTTTGATTTTGGTCCAAATTGAGATACACAGAAATTTGTGGAAATGGTATATTGAAAGTATATGATATATGCCTTGGAAATTGGAAGACTTCATTTCTGACTTGGCTACCACAATTGATGTAATCTGAGTCTCAGTTTCTTTCTTGAACAGTGAAGACAATTATCCTACAGAGTTTATATGAAATGTATAGAAAATGATATAAAGTGCTTATAGAACATCATATCTGGCTAATAAGGTTTCTTTAATATTTTTAAGGGGACAAAATATCTGATAACTTTGATAGGGTTGGATTCTTAAAATTAGAAATTAAATTAAGAGTTGTCAGAAAATATTTTCCTATTACATGCAGAATGCTTTTCTAAGTAGAGTAGGCATGGACTTGTTAGAAGATTTTATTTTCTCTCAAAGAACAGAAAAAGATTAACTATAAACAATGATAGAGGCCAAATCTCATTTTTCTTGGCTTTTTCATCATTAACTATATCCTGTCATTCAACATATGGCTAAGGAATTTGAGGCGTATTAATGGTTGAACCAAAGGTGAAAGGCAAGAGGAATGAAACTAGAAAACAGGATAGATATTTTGAAGCACTAGAATGATTATTTATTTTGATTTGATAACTGAAAGTAATCACTACAGACTTTAAGACAAAAAATAGCTAATTTAAAAGTAATCGCAAGCATTTTTGTATGATAAATATTTTGTTTTTATGAAATATGAAAAATGTAAAAAATAATATATTCAGTTATGAAGTTAGAATTGACTCAAAAAGTATTACTGATCTGGAGAAGCCATTCACAAGGGAAAATAAGAAAATAAGAAATCTCAGTAACAGCTAAATAAAGAAAGTTATACATTTATGATAAAAATAACTAAACAATGCGACAAACAATATATGTACCAGACCAGCAAGATATACTGAAAACATATAAATGATCTGCAATATTTCTCAGAATAGCACCAAATGAATCCATTTCAATGACAAAACAAAATAAGCAACAACTGATATTATATAAATTTTAGGCATACAAAGGAAAAGCAGTATAATATATATAAAGCAATTTGTAACTGAAAATGGCATCATATTCTTAAACATAAAACTGTGTAGACCTATAAAAAGAACACTGTTATGTTTGGTTTGTGCTAAATTATGCAAATAACTTTTGCAGCATTTTCTATTAGTTTTAAAAAACATGAGGCAGAATATATAAGATGACTGATTGTAAGACAGATAAGCCTCTATTCTGCAGTTTTTCTAATTAAAAAAAATCTATTTTGTGCTGAGTATTACAAAAAACATTGGACTGCTGTAGATGTTTCTGTATACAAAGTCCTGAAAAATCAGAAACTTTTCTTAACTATTCAAAGGACAAATAAAGATCAAGGAAGGTTTGACATTGAATGTAGTAGTTGGGTTTAAAATCCCAGAGAGGTATGCCAATAGGCATGATTGAAATAATACTTGGACTGCTATTGTGCAGAGGGTTGTGATCTGAAGGGCCTAGGAAAAAGGTAGTCAAGAGTCCCATTACGCTTACATCTACTTCAAAGGCCAAAACCTTAATTTTATATATTACCCTTTTTAAATTAGGACCGGGAGGTTGAGGAGAGCTGGAGACACAGTAAGCTAGATATGTGCCTATTTACCTGCATAGAAGCTGTATTACAAGTCTCTTTCTCTAATTTTCTAGGAATTTCTATGGATTGCAAAAGACAGGCATATAAGACCTTAGCTACATGGTTTAAATAAATGTTTTTGCCTTGATCAAACATAGCAGTGCTTTCTTTACAAAGTGAAGCAAGAAAGGGGTTGGAAGGAAGAATCTGCTGCTTTGAGAAGTCATCAGGTGAATTTGTAATTCCAATTTACAATTGAGGAGTTTCATAATTTTCACTTGCCACTTTATTGTGGCAAATTTTGACACAAATTTTTATTCTTAGGTTCCTATTCAAGACTTCCTTCCATTCATTCATATTCTTATATGAAAATATGTTATGTCTACTTTTGGAGATAGAATACACTGATAAAAATAGAAATTCTTAGAAGTTTTATTCCACACAAACATTTATTGAATATCTGTAATGTATCGGAATGGATGGCACTGGGGACAATTCATGGATCTCTTGTATCTCTATATGTTGTAAGCAGATACTGACAGACTTTGTTCCATATTACCATTTCAAGGATGTTTATATAGTAAATCACTTTAAAAGATAGTCAGTGCCTCCTTCCAGATCAAAGAGATTTTTTGTTTAATGAAGATAATATTTTCTTCCAGGATGAAGGGCAGATTTGTTTTAACCCATTATGAAATATCTGATATCTGAGTTCTTAATCTTGAGATTACTCACTTGTGGTGAAACTCCTTGTGTTAATCCATTTTGTTTTACTATAACAAAATACCTGGGTCAGGCTACTTTTATAAAGAGAAGAGGTTTATTTTGGCTCACAGTCCTGGTTCAAGGCCAAGGGGCCTTGTCTGATGATAGGCTTCTTGCTAGGAGAGTCCCAAGGTGGTGCAGGGCATTATATAGATAAACACAGGGTACGCACCTGTGTTTTGTGTCTTTTAGGGTCTCTATCCTTTTAAAGCCACAAAGATTCAATTATTGGGCCCCATTCTGATGACCTTATTCAACACTGGTCACCTTCCAAAGTGCCCACCTTTAAAGCATCATGGATTAAATTTCCACTCTGTTAAGACTTCACTAAGGGGCTTAAACATTAGCATCTGAGCTCTTAGGGCATACATTCAAACTATAACCAAGTCACAGCACTCATCACATACATACCATCCCCAAGGCCTCATTGCTTTGTTCCTATGGAATGTGAGTGGCAAAGGGGATTGGTGTAAACATGAGTTTATGCCTCTTGCTGGACAGTGCATGACAGAGGCCATTGTCTGTGGACCTGAAGTCTGTGTTTTGTGTGTGCCAGCATCTAAGAAGGTACAGCAAGCTAGTTTGTTATGTAGCAGTTCAGGTAAAATTGCAGATCCTTCACAATTCCTGACAGAAGAATAAAGAGGACAGACAATAATCATGATTTTGTCATCTCCAGCATTTAACTTTGATCATTACTTATTTGTGCATCCTACAGACTTTCTCTTTTTTAAAATACATGTGATAACAAATGTAATTATCTGTTTTTCTCTTACTTTTTTTTTTAAACACATATCCTAAATATCATGTTCCCTTTTCTTCCACTTGCTATATCTTGAATTATTTTCATCTTAATACCTAAGGAATTTGCTTAATGGTGGTTACAACTGTGTAGTGTTCAATTGTCTGGATATACCAAAACCATTCCTGCAGTTTTCTTCATCTCAGTGGATGGACACTGTCTCTTCACTTGTCACTGTTAAGCCCTTTAGTGTCACTCTTGATTCCCCCCTCGAAACACCACACCAGTTACTCCACAACTCTTCTTGGCACTTTATGTATTTAGCACCTGCTCATTTATCACTGATTTCACCACTTCACTATCTCAAGATAAGATATCTCAAGATAAGAAAAGATGAGATAAGATAATATATATCAAGATTTATCACTAGAACATGAGAATATGGTACTAAGTCCTGCTCTGACATCTTTGATTGGAGGAGGGCTCAAGGGTCTAAGTGTGAGTTCCTCTGGTGTTATCATCCATGCCATGTACCCAGTGGGAAAGTCTCTCCTTCCCCAGTTATTTCCTTTAACAGTCAGACCAACATCATCACCTACTTCTCAACCCAATAGGTTTTTCCCTGCTATCCTGCAAAACTATTCATACAAACCAATCACATGCCCCAGGAACACTAGGATGTAAATCATGCTCCCATTACTGCAAAGCCTGTCTCCTGTGGCCCCTGCTGGTTCGCTCCATTCCCAAGTGCTGCCTCTGTGAGGCCTTGCAGGGTGCATGCTGACCTCTCCCAGGTTGTGAGTATGTGGGACTGATCAACTGCTGCCTGTCTCATCTATCAAGAACCAGATGTCATGTCATTGTCTATTTCATACTATTTAGAGTGGGAATCCATTCTTTACCACTGGGGTGAATAGGAGGTCCAGAACAATCAATATCTTCATTCATTTTTCTGCCACAACCATTATCCCCTTACCCTAAAGTTTGTTTTCAACATGGTGATCAGTTTGTCGAAACATGAGTAATATTTGGAAAAGCTTCTGTTATAATTGATCTCAAGGTTTCCCATCACATGCAGAGTGTAACCTAGCTGAAACACAGGAGCATAGCGTCTTTAGAGACTATAGTCCTGCACATTCTCTCCCTGCAGGTTTTCACGGAGCCCCTTGCCTGCCTACCACTCTTTCCTTCTCTGAATCTGACCAAGAGACACTGTCCTCTACTGTTTCTTCCTGATCTGTTCCCACAAAGTGGAAGACAAAGTGGACTCAATGAAAACCATGGCAATTGTTCAGAACTTAGACCAACACAGAGTTTCCTTTTGGTGTTTTATCACTGATACAGCTTACAGCTATCAGTGACATGGTGATGATAAAATTGTAACCAATTTCATTAGTGTTTTAAAAAGTTTCTCTCTATAAAAACACCTTACTGTATGTGCTCAAGGTGGGCTATTCCCGCTGACCCTGTCGCCCCAGAGGGTTGGCACTGACTTTTCCTTTACCTTTTTCTTTCCCCTGAGTCTCAGGCCTGTGTTTCACTTCCTTCTGGCGGTGCCTGGATGCCGTTTCCTCAACGAAGCCTCTGTGAGTGACTACCCCATTTAAAATGCTTTCTTCCATCCTCCGTGTGATTGACTTTAAGTGGAAATATTTCAAATTCAGAATAAAATGTTTTGTAGATATTTATCTTTTTTTTCTCATGCAATTCAACTTCATTTTAGACTACAGACCAATTTTATACCCACTTCTGAGAAATCATAAAAAATAGGATTTTTTTATGAAACATTTGGGACAAATCATAATGGCTGTCAATTGAATTACATACCTCATTAGATACATGTTAACCTGCAGACCTTTAACTTTAGAAAGAAAGCTGAGCTATGACCATATGAGGAGCAAAGTATGCTTTGCCTCTTCTCCAGGACTCCAATGCCACTATCCATTTGTGAAAGTACCCAGAACATATTAACCATAAGTAGAATATTAATAATTGGTTGGCCCTTTACCATAGACTAAGATATATTATATATGATCTATTTATTTTTTATGATAATCTCATGAAATTCATATGATTATTTTCCCTCTAATTCATAAAATGCATGAGGAAAACGTGTAGTAGTTTGGCCATGGTCACTTGGTTAGTAGGAGCCTGTCTGGGCTTTGTTCCCCCTCCATTAAAAGACAAGCTCTAAATTAGAGCCCTATACATCTTCTTCACGGAAGTGAACCTGCCATGGCGGCACACTGTGTCAATTAGTAATATTATAATATCATTACCTAGTAAATGAGGACACATCTATATTCAGTTTAAAGAGGAAAATCAAAATGCAAAATCCTTTGTTCATAGATTTGAGGCCAGCAGTGCAGGGGTCTGTAAACCACAGTCTATTTATTGATGACATGACCTACAAATGTTAGTCAGTTGACAGGTAGAAATACAGCTCCTGATCCAATGTTAATGTAATAAATTTAAATGCTACTGAACATTACTTTTGGTAACTGCAAACTAAAGGTCTGCAGTCATTTGCATGAAATGTATAAATAAGGCTTTTGACTTACATGTTGTTGCAGGCATAAATTCAGTTTACTCTTTCTAAAAGGCAGAACTTGGCTATGAACATTAAAGATGACTTGTGTGACCATGTTAATCTTTCCACCTCATATTTCAAATTTTATGGGAAGTTTATTACTAAATAATATATCTCCAAGCTCTCCTTTTGTAGCTCCACTGCCCATTACTTGCCTAAACTACACTCTGTCATTACTTATAGCAGTTTTATGCCTCATATACTGCACAGCCGTGATGGCTGTCTTCCTAATAAATTCTTCATCACTTTCAATATAATCATCCGCATTGCAGCTTCATTAATATACTTTCATTCAAGATCCAGGTACGAGCATCCCGCTGAGTAAAAGGCTCTAAAAAAATTAATTAGGCCACAGGAACCTGCTTCTGGGCTATAGTCAATGTCATGAAATAATGCAGTTACTTATATAATGCTGGTGGCTTTTGAATAACAGATTAATTAGGAACATCCTTATATGGAGAAATAAATGGAGTATTCATGACATGATTTTCACTGCTACAATAAAATGCAAAAACTCAATACTCAATCAAATTTAAATCTAACCAGACTACCTTGATGGGCACAAGTTTCTGAGTCTCAGAAACATTCACTGTGGAGTAGTTCAAAAGATTCTTGCCTTGAACTCTTACCAGACCACATCTTTTAAAATGAACTCACTTTTTGCAGCTCTATCCACTGCAGTCATGGAAGGTAATACTCTCAAAAGTTTTACTTTATATTTAAGATGCTCTTACACCTCTTTTTATTTCTTTTTTGTTGTTGTTGTTGTTTTATTGGTGCATTGTAATCATACATCTTTGTTTGGTACAAACTGGTAAAGGCATACATGCACACATTTCTCTTTAACATTTTCCCATTTTCCGCCCCACTCCCACCCTCTCCTTCCTTCTGAAATTCAGTTTAGTGACTGACTTTGATATGTTTGTGAAAGTACATCATGTGCATTAGGCTGTTTCCTTCCCCTCCTCCCCATCACCTTCAGTTAAGTCACCTTCTTTGCTCAACTAAGGTTTCTCCTTCTTCATCTAGAGACCTTCTTATGTCCCACTTTCTCCCTGGCTTCTGCATATTAGGGAGAGCATATGATTTTTTACTTTTTGTGACTGACTAAACTCATTTCACATAATGTTTTCCAGTTCTATCCATTTCCCTGCAGATGACATGATTTTGTTCTTCTTTATGGCTGAGTAAAATTCCATTGTATACATATTCCATAGTTTTGTAATCCATTCAACTTTTGATAGACATCTTGGGTGGTCCCATAGTTTGGCAATTGTGAATTATGAGGCTATAAACATAGGTACACATGCATCGGTCTGATAGTTTGGTTTCCATTTTTTTGAGTAGATACCCAGAAGTGGTATTGCTAGATCATATGGTAGGTTCATTCCCATTTGTCTGAGGATCCTCCATACTGTTTTCCAAAGTGGTTGCACTAATCTGCAATCCCACCAACAATGTATTAGAGTTCCCACTTCTCCACACCCTCGCCAGCATTTATTGTTGTTTGTGCTTTTGATGATTGACATTCTAATTAGTGTTAGGTGAAATTTCAGGGTACTTTTGATTTGCATCTCTCTGATTGAACATTTCCTCATACATTTATTGGCCATTTGTATTTCTTCTTTTGTGAAATGTCTATTTAGTTCCTTTGCCCATTTTTGATTGACTTAATTGTTTTCTTAGCTATGAGTTTCTTGAGTTCTCTGTATATTCTAGAAATTAGTCCTGTATCAGAGGAGTAGCTGACAAAAATTTTCTCCCACTCTGTGAGCTCTCTGTTGAGGTTCTTGATAGTTTCCTTTGTTGTATAGAAGCTCTTCAGTTTAATGCAATCCCATGTATTGATCTTCCTCTGATTTGTGTGTGCTTTTGGGATCTTTTTGAGAAAGTTTTTACCTGTGCCTATGTGTTGAAGTGTTGGACCTATGCCCTCTTCAAGTAGCTGCAAGGTCTCTGGCCTGACTTCCAATTCTTTGATCCATCTTTAATTGACTCTTGTACAGGGTGAGAAAGGGGGGTTTATTTCCATTTTCCTGCATATGGTTAACCAGTTTTGCCAACACCATTTGTTGAAGAGGCTATCTTATTTCCAGAGTATGTTTTTTGGCTCCACACAAAATTGCTAAACAAAATACTAGCAATGCACATTCAAAACCACATCAAGAAAATTGTACACCATGATCAAGTCGGGTTCATCCCAGCCATGCAAGGCTGGGTCAACATGCAGAAAATAATCCATGTAATTCACCACATAAACAGAATCAAAGACAAAAATCACATGATCATTTCAATAGACACTGAAAAAGCATTTGATAAAATACATCACTGATTCATGCTAAAAACACTGCAGATAATTAGAATTGAAGGAACATATCTCAACATCATAAAGGCAATATACAATAGGCCCATAGCCAGCATCATATTAAATGAGGAAAAACTGCAAGAGTTCCCACTAAAAACAAGAACAAGACAAAGATCTTCATTATCAACACTTCTGTTCAATATGCTACATGAGACTCAAGCCAGAGCAATAAGGCAAGAGAAGGAAATCAAAGGTGTAAAAATAGGAAAAGAAGAACTAAAACTATCCCTTTTTGCAGATGACATAATACTATACTTAGAAGACCAACAAACTCAACCAAAAAACCTATATAACTGATCAAATTCAGCAAAGTATCTGGATACAAAAATCAATCTTAAAAAATCAGAAGCTTTCCTGTATGCCAACCATAAATCCACTGAAAAAGAAATCCAGAAAACAATTCTACTCACAATGGACCCTGAAAAATAAAATACTTAGGGATAAACCTAACCAAGGAGGTAAAATATCTCTATAAGGAAAACTATAAAAAGTTGAAAAAATAAATTGAAGAATACCTTAAAAGATGGAAAGATCTTCCATGCCCTTGGATGAATAAATATCATCAAAATGGCCATCCTCCCAAAAGTGATCTACAGATTTAGTGCAGTACCCATGAAATTACCAAGGTCACTCTGCACAGACATAGAAAAATTAGTCCTTAAATTAATTTGGAACAACAAAAAGCTCAGAATAGCCAAAGTAGTTCTTAGCAACAAGAACCATGCAGGAGGCATCACAATACCTGACTTTAAACTATACTACAAAGCCACAGCAATAAAAACAGCATGATATTGGCACAAAAATAGACACATAGATCAATGGAAAAGAATACAGGACTCAGAAACAAACTCACACACAGTCAATTGATTTTTGACAAAGGATTCTTTCTTATTTTGAATAATTAAGTCTTTTTATTATTTTATCTCCATTACTAGGTAATTCACTATATTTTCTTTCTTTATCTTTTGTGGATAATTCAAGAATTAATTCAACTGCTCTTTTCTTTTTTTGTGGTACTGGGGAATTAAATCCACCCAGGGGCATTCTACCTCTTAGCTACACTTCCAGCCTTATTTTATTTTTTATTTTGAAACAGGGTCTCACTAAGTTGCTGAAGGCCTCCATAAATTGCTGAGGTTGGCTGTGAACCTGTGATCCTCTTAACTCAGCCTCCCAAGTATTTGGATTATAGGTATGTGCCATCATGCCTGGTTTTGTCTATTCAACCTTAAAGGATATCTTTCAATAATATACTTCTTCATACATAAGATTATATTATATTGCTTCTGTCCATTGTACTTTTTTGCGATACATCATACTTCTAAATATATTACAAATATCATAACAAATGTTCAGAAGTTTAACTCTATAAATCAAATCCTCTTTTAAACCGATTAAAAATTAGGTAAATATTACTATTAACTAATTAATATATGTATATATGTGTATATATATAATTTTAGTGTTCTTCTTTTCTTTGTATACATTCAGCTTTCCATATGGTGTTGTAATTATTTTGTCTAAAGAACCTTCTTTACTATTTCCTATATTAAAAACTTTCTTGCTGTAGATTTTTCTCAGAATTTATGTGTCTGAAAATATTTTATTCTGCTTAAGTTTTAATATGTTTTTTTTCCCCTGGGTATAGAATCCTTGTTTGAACAATTCTTGTTATCTTAAAGCACTTTAAAATATTACTGTACTATCTGCTGACTTGAATGGTCTTTGATGAGAATTCTTTATTCTTATCTCTGTTCATATGTATGCATTTCCCCCCTCTTATTCTGTTGACTGCCTTAGTCCATTTAAGCTGCTGTAAAAAATACCACAAAGTGGGTAATGATTTGAACAACAGAAATTTATTTCTAATATCTCTGGAGAATGGTGTGTCCAAGATCAATGTGCTGGCAGATTTGGTGCCTGGTTCATGGATGGAACCTACTAGCTGTATCCCCAGGTGGTGGAAGGAATAATAGTACTCTGTGGGGCCTCAAACGTCCCATTCATGGAGACTCCATCCTATCGATCTAATCATCTTTGAAATGTTCCACTTACAAATACTCTCATAATGGGCAATAGGTATTAACATATTAATTTGGAGGGGGCACAACCAAATCATACCATTGCTGTCAAGATTTCCTAGAGTATTACTGTTACTTTTGCTTCTCAAAGTTTGTGTGTATGTGTCCTCCATTAGTTTTAGAAAAATTTCAACTATAATTTGAAATAATTATTCTGCCACATTTCCTTTCTCTTCTACTGATGCCCCTTTTAATATTGCATATCATTACCCACAGCCTGGACACTCCCCCATGCGAAAGGTAGTACTGATCCCTTGCTTGGTCCCTGATTCTTCCTTATTAGAAGACTTTGCCCTCTTTTGGGCACACAGTAAACTTCATTGTGCTGCTTAAGCATGTGGGTCATGTGACACCTGGCCAGTCTCACTATTGTATATGTCCCCCATGCAGACATTGATCTTACTGCACCTCTTTTTCATGAGTAAAATGTCCCCACCTGTACGTTTGTGTTGCACTTTCCTTGGTGCAACACAAACGTACACAAACGTTTCCTTGCTCTGAACCTGTAGAGGCTGCAGTGAGCCAAAGCCTGTGGACTCCTACTTCAAGTGATTGGCATTCTTACCATCTTTATCATCTTCCATGTGGTGGGACTCCTCCCTTGGGTTTGGCTAGATATTCACCCAGCTACTTGTAGTAAAGACTTATACTCACTGTCAACTAGGTTAGTAAAAATTTAGTTTTGCAACTCACTCCAGCAAGGTATTTACCCAGGATAAATTAAACTTGTTGGATCAGGGTTTCTTAAGTCATACCAGTAGTATTTATTTTGCTTTATTTAAAGTAGGAATAGTTTTTCTAGTCCTTGCTTCCTCTGGACATCCTGATTTTGTATAGTAGTCTACATTCTGGTCACATATTTTGAAAAGATACAAGATTTTGTCTCCTAGGTCTTGGCTTTTCAATACTCAAGCCCATGGATTTCAGGAGTTCACAAACACATCAGAAAATATAAAGCTTGAACTTTAATTTACTACTCTTGTTTTTTTCCTCTCAATATTTGCCTCTGAATGGGGGAGGGTTTTTTTTTATTTTTGCACCAGCTGAGCAATGTCTTTTAAAGGATATTTGCTCTGTTTTATTCTTGTTGTTATGACACAGTCTTTGAAGACATTTAATCTGTAATATTAGAATAAACATAATTCTAAAAGGTAATTTAAATGTCAAAGAAAGTGATAAAATATTAAACACATTTTGACATATGAATTAAGGTGAAAACCAAAATTGCTAGAGATATAAATGATGAAATAAAAGCATAAAGATATACTTTTCATTATAAAATCTTTAGAAATAAAATGTTTAATAAATTAATCAGAATAAAATGTAAAGGAATTAAGAATAAATATCTAATAATATATATGAAATAAAATCTTAAGTATAAGATGTTAAAAGGAAAAAATAATATCTTAGATTGGGAAAGGAAATATTACTATATGAAATACAAACTACCAAATAAAGTTATACAGTATAGTAAAATGGTGTTTTCATCAATTTACCTACAGTTTAAAATTGTAATTTAAAGAATTTAAGGTAAATATACTACAGGTAGACTTGTACTTGAGCTTAACTCCTTACTCTGTCTTTTTTTTTTTTTTTTTTGGGTGACTTTTGAAATATACCTAACCATTCTGCAGCTCAGTCTCCACACAGGAAAAATAATAATGATAATATCAACTGCATAATTTGTTTATAAGCATGAATGGGATAGCATAAAGAAAGGAATCAGTCAATCTGCAGTACACAGTAAATGTTCAATAAACATTAGTTTTTGAGTTTATTATTAGTTAAGTTAGAAGGTGAGCATGCAATTAATATTGGCAACAAACAGTAGGGATTCATACTTCTCTGCTGAGTTAGACATACTTGCAACAAGTCTAAAACAGGAGCACACACTCAGCTGGCTTTCTGCTCCATTTCCCAGTTGACATGGTGCTGCTGTTGGGACCCTGAGGTTTAGTGATAATGGCAGGCAGCCTGATTGAAAAGCTTCAGTGGTAGTGATAAGATTTTCTATTAAAATTTTGACAGTTCTGAAATGCATGCAAATTTTGTAAAATCCTTTGCTTCCTGTATTTCTGGCACTTTATTGATCTTGTTTGCAAAGCTAGATGATAGCCAATAGGATCAGGGGCATTTGAACTCCTTTTGTGATGAAACTTATTTCCTCAAAGGAGAACTTCAAATATTATTTGGCAAAATAATCAAAAGCCACACTTTATAAAGACCTCAAGTTAAACTGATGCTCCTGGAAGGTCAGTCCCTGGATTTGTCGATCCCTCCATCCACTGGGGAGCATAACCATTTCTGTGGGTCATGCAAATGTGACAGTAGACCTTTTTTTGTTTTTGTGCCTAAAATTCTAGTGCCATTTTCTTCTTTGTTAAAAATGGCAGAAAACTTCAAGTGTTCTCTTTAGGTATATATAGACTCATAGGTTTTCCTTTTACTATCTTCTAACTTTTAGATTTCTAGCATTATTATAAGATGGCCCCTGAAATTGTGGTAGAGTTATATTCTGCCTCAAAAGTAATAATTACTTGTTCCAACTTACATTGCTGCAGAACACCAATCCAACCAATGAACAATGTTTGTCAAGAAAAAGTTAAAAAATAAAAAAAGCAAAATAACAATTCTGTCTTCTTCAAGTTCACCTTATGATTTTCACTCTGGTTCCCTATTCTAATCTATATTTTTAAGTAGAGTCACCACTTGCTATTGAAATATTTTTCTCAATATAATTGTTTTTGGAAGCTCTAAGAGTTAAGCAATAAAAGCAAAACTTTATTAGGAAATAAAACACGATTATGAACCAGAAACTACAGTCCTAGGCTGACAAAAGTTCAAAATACACTAAGATACAAAAAGTGAAACTGTCTACTATGATTATAGTTCTAATTAAACATTTTTTTTTCAGTTTAAGTTGGTTTCTACAATAAATCTTTTGAGGGAATCTGTGTTTGTAAATATTATTATTCCTATGAGAATTTGCTACAGAGTAGTTAAAAGAAGGTAGAGTTTACTAAACATGCAAGAATGAGGCTTTTAACAGTTGGTAATTTCCCATTACAAAACAAAACAAAACCATGGTCTCCTGAGCTTCTTCTTCCCTCTTTCTCTCCTTGGACAAGCCTTCACGGTGAAACATATTAACACGATTGGCTTCCATTGGGAATTTAACTTCCATTTCCTCATCTCCCTCCCTTACATGATGAGCCACAATCTGGTTCTTTTTCCCCTGCACAGCAGCTCTGACTTCTGTCATCAATGATCTTCAGAGCATTAATTCCTTGCACCACTTTTTCAGGTCTCAGCAGATGTGATCTCTCAGCTGCATTCAACATCATTAACAACTTCCTCTTTTTGAGACTTTATTTGGCTTTTGTACTCTCTGGACTTTCCTTCTTCTCTCTGATCATTGATTCTATATATGTATCTCCTTTATAGATGCATCTTGTCTCTAATTGTTTTGTTTTATATTTTGCTTGTGTATCTTTGTAATTGCCATCTGTTAACATTACAGATCTACAACTTCAACAGAATAACCTAAACAATGTTTTGACAGCCATTACTTGGAAAACAGGATATAATATTGACCCTGATTCATTAAAAAGGGTTGGTAGCTGAGCCTGGTGGCACATGCTTGAAATCTTAGTACTTGGGGAGGCTGAGACAGGAGGATCACAGGTTCGCAGTCAGCCTCAGCTACTTAGTGAGGTCCTCCACAACTTAGCAAGACTTTGTTTCAAAATAAAGAATAAAATAAAAAAAAATAGGGCTGGGGGTGTAGCTTAGAGGTAGAATGCTCCTGAGTTCAATCCCCAGTACCTCCAAAAAAAAAAAAAAAAAAAAAAAAAAGGATTGGTGAAACTGACTGTCTGGATACTCAACAACCGAGACTTGAAGAACAATCAGGAAATAAAAGAGGCAAGAAGAAAACAGCCAATATTATTTTGGACCTAGCCCTCCAGAGCCCCACAAAGGCCCCAGAGCCTGGGAGCCACCAGCACATACTCTGCAAAAAGGAACGTTGACTGACCTTAACAGCAGAATCATATAATTTATGTTTTCCCAATATTGGGCTACTTGAACATGCAGCAGGAGAGTATAACAAAAAAATGTGATATTCTAGGGTAAAAAGAAGAGTCATACTCATGGAGCAATTTAAAAGACCACCCACATAATTTAGCTAACTATATTCTGACTTTTACCCCCTTATATTCTACATTATAACTTAAAATATTTCTGCTTTTACATTTACAGAAGAAATATAAAATGGCACTAATTCCCAAAACTTCTAGTCTTTATAAAATGCTCTGAAGCTAACCCTGTCCCTTTTGAGGTTTTGCAGGTCCAGGACCACCAGAAACCATAAAAGGAAAAATTCCTATTCCTGTAAGGTACTGGAGGGTCCAGGAGTCTTGTTCAGAATTACAAACTAAAACTTGTTTAAGCTTCCCTATGTACTATAAACCAAGAATCTTGCTTCTTTCTACTCTTGGTGAAACTTTTTACTTTTTGATTTTGGGAATTTCTTTGCTAAACCAGGAACTTTAAAGATACTTCAAAAATTAATGAGTTCTCACATAAAATGGGAAAAAGGATACAATAACCTTAAACCTAAAGAAAAGATGTCTGGTTTACAAATGGCTCTGCCAAATATATAAAAAGATAGATAGCAGTGGAGCATAATCTTTATAGTAGGCAAATTATTAATAGTAATTGACAGGGTCATAGCAGTCAGTATGCTAAATTGTATGCTATGTTTTAGGCTTTGTACCATATAACAAAATAGATTGGCTACCTAGCTTCCAGATTAAAATGTTAATCATTTGGTCCAAGGTAATAATAATATCTGGGTTATCGTACAGTGCACCAACACGTCAATTTTTCTTGTAGATGCCTACTGCAATGGCAGTACCACTGAAAAGCAGATGGATGACTTTGTTGACCAAATAACCAGGCTTATGAATGTTGACTCAGCAGCTCTGACAGTAGACTTGGCACAAAGGGCACAACAAAAACTTTAGGCACGTAGGAGGATAAAACCACCTACTTATCCTCATGTTCCTGGGGCTGTGTCTCTCAGTGATGTTAGCTTCTGATCTTACTGTAAAGCACTCAGTTCAAGAACTGCCAGTTTCTGTCTCCTTTAGGTCAGTTAGGATGAGACTTTCAATCTCTGGCTAGGCAGGGCCTTAGTCCCTTGTCAGTGTTGAAGAAGATATAGAAGATGGGCTTTCAACTTTCATCAACCCTTAAGATTAAGGAACTCAAGTCTAGAGCGGGGAAATGAAGTAGGATAGGAGAAATAAAATATCAGGTAGAAAAAAAAAGGCAAACTGGGAAGGAAAGGGAAAATATATTTTTAAAATCCAAAAACTTCATAATCCTTAACTTCACCTTACAGGGTCTGTTCTAACTTAGGTAGAAGCCTCAATAGTCCCACAACCTTAATCATAATGGCCTTTCTCCCCACCTGAGATTTCTGAGATATTTAGTAAACAAAGGATCCAAAGGAAAGTCAAGCTCAGGTGCTGCCCAGCGACCACCAATGGATGCTGAGAACCTGAGGACTCAGAGGAAGCCCAGAATGTCACCCCTGCTGTATACCCCTTTCTACTTGCTGTGTACCCCTGTTGTGCACCCCTGACTACTGGCTCATGCTGTCTCCTATGAAAGAAGACCTCTAAGACCCCAAAGATGTTTTTCTCCCTCTTGAAATGACATGCATTTTCCCTTGAATGTGTATCCCTCACTTTCCTAAATAAACCTCTGCCTTTGTCTTTGGAAAAAAGAAGAAGAAGAAGAAGAAGAAGAAGAAGAATTTTTAGAGTTCCTCAGGTGGATGACTCTATATGTTTATTGTCAGCCCAGGTCTCTTCTCTGAGCTCCACAATCATGTATTCTGTTGCTTCCTTGAAATCTCTTAGTATCTCAAGGACAGCTCAAACTTACTGCGACCAGAACATATTCACAAGCTTCTTTTCCCACTTCCTTCCTAATTCTTTTCCATTAATTCTGATCATCTCAGAACAAATATTCATCCTTAAGATCGCTCTCTCCTCACATCTCTTATTTATTTCTAGGTTCCTTTGATTTTACTTTGCAACTAACTCTCAATCTGATAACTTTTCTCTATCATCATGAATGGCTCACCAATCCAAATTGCCATCATCCTTTCCTAACTAGCCTTGGTTTATTTGTGGAAGTGCCTCCACTAGATGTCTTCAATTCTACATTTACTCTGAAGCTACAGGCAACATTGTATAAGTATAAATTTTATCATGATAGTCCTTCCCATACCACCTAGCAATCTTTCCATGGCTGATTAATCTTCCTACACAGTTAAAAGTTGTGATGTGTGGCAAAGAAGGCCCCCATCATCTGGCTCCTGATGAGTGTCCAGCTTTGTCTTCCATCTGTTCCTTCCTTCAGGAACTCCTTCTGACTTCAATTAGTCCATCATACTATCAAAAAAGAGATACCCTTCAATAATGAAAGAAAGAAGAATGAATGAATGGAAGGAAGGAAGGAAGGAAGGAAGGAAGGAAGGAAGGAAGGAAGGAAGGAAGGAA
>PVLC010010444.1:0-13211 GCA_004027655.1 Graphiurus murinus | reverse complement strand
AAGCATGCGCCACCACGCCCGGCTCACACTGTTTCTTAAATAAGATAGTGATTCTATGTGGGGTTTTAGAAAGCAAGAAGTTCTGGAAATAGAGATCATTGAGAAACTGACTCTCAGAATTACAAACATTAGAGTGAGGTTGTTGCTAATCAGTTAACTTTCAGAAAAGTGTTGCAAATATGTTGTCATCCAGAGGTGTGGTTAATGAAACAAAGACATGGTAACATGTGGGCTGGGACAGATTTGAAGCCAGTTCTAATAGTTCATAGTTCTCACTTTGAGGCTGTGACCAAAAAAAACAGCCAATATTTTTCTTTCTTGAATTTGGAGAAGGGGAAGTTCTTGTTTTCAATCGTTATGATTTGTTCTGTCCCATTGCCATTACTAATGCTAATATTTTCCCCTGGAATGTTCCTCCCACTTATCTTTCATTTCTCATCATAAACAAAATTCCTGAGAAATATGAAGGCTTCTCCTTTATGTTTACAGAATTACCGCTGACTCTGTAGACCTCCAATTACTTCTCTTCCAAACAAAATATCAAATAGAACCAGATGAGTCTGCTTATATCATATTCTACTGTACTTTGCCATATGACTTGATCATTAGCTGAAAGGAAAGCTGGTCAATTGAATGAGTTAGCTTTTATAACCTTTATAATGGAGTTAGACAAGCGCAAATAAGACTGGAAATAGAAGTTGGGTCAGGTAACCTACAGTGGCTGCCATAGCAGATAAGCTAATTGATAGAGCAACAGATTTTTTTCACTGAAAGCTGAAAGACAAGAAATCTTGTCCTTGTAACTTATAATTCTATGTTTGTTAGGAGGGTGGCTGATGGTGTGTATGTGTGTGTGTGTGTGTGTGTGTGAGAGAGAGAGAGAGAAAGAGAGAGAGAGAGGGAGAGAAAGAGAGAGAGAGACTGATTGCTGACATTTGTTGTGACATGAAGTATCAACAAGCACAAGTAGTTTTTAATCCAATGTATCACAGATCAAGTTCTGTAGCTGAGATTAAACAAAGATTTGCCCAAAGAATCTCAAACACTCAAAAGTCACTTGTTAATCTATAACTTAGCAGAATTTAGGGACCAAGGAGTGAAAGTTGACAGTTGTTGAGAGTTTATAATGTATAAGACACATCTTTATAACTATTTAAATCAAAATCCTCAAAATCAGCATATGGATCATGTATGTATTTTTACTATTCTCTTAGAAGGATAAATAAACTCAAGAATAGAAAAGTAAAGTAACCTGCCAAAGTCACGTAGCTATTATGTGGTGAAGTCCAGGTGTCAGCTCAGTTGTGTGTCAGATAAAGAAATTCCAAATTTATTTAGAAGGAAGGAAGGAAGGAAGGAAGGAAGGAAGGAAGGAAGGAAGGAAGGGAGAGGAAAGAAAACAGCATAGAGCTATAATCTCAGTATCTGGGAGAATGAAACAGGAGGATTACAAGTTCACAGTTTCGAGGCCAGCCTTGGCAATTTAGTGATACCTTGTTTCAAAATAATACATACATGCATGCATACATACATACATACATACATACATATATAGGTAGGACTGGGGGTGTAGCTTGGAGGTAGGATGTACCTGAGTTCAATTTCTAGTACCAGAGAGCAAGAGAGGGAAATAAGGAGAAAGAGAGAGGGAGAGAGAAGAAGAGAAGAAGAAAGAAAAAAATGGACAAAGTTGTTTAATAGTAAAGACAACAGACATAGAATTTCCCACAACCCATGGATTCCCCATAAATGTCACAGAATAAGCCAAGGGAAAAAACAGCCTCAGAGCGTGACCTGGAAGGGATTTAGTAGAGATCCACCTGGGACAGCACAACATTGATTAGGCTGATACCTGAGGTGTAAACACAAACATGGATATCTTAGAGAATGCTTCTGCAGACAGACAACACTAGGATAAGACATATCTACTCTTACAACTTGACATTCTGTTTCCCCTTTAGAATGTCAATGTAACAGAAGTGTAAGAGGAGAGAATACTAAAATAATTGAAATAAAATTTTTGGTACTTTGGAGATATCTGAATTAAAAAAATAAATTTATTTAGAAAGCCAAAAAATAACTTTTTATTCTTATACTCCCACAATTAGGTACTGAACATTGTGGTGATTTTAAAGGTGCATATATGTATGTGTTTTGGAGTAAGATAAAATACAAAGATTTTATTGATTCTCAAAGGAATATACAAGTATCTCAAAGGTTAAGATGCTGGACAATGAATTTTTCTAAGCATAAATATTTAAATATATCCATCAATTAGGAGAAGGGCAAATAAAAAACAGATAACTGTACTAAAGATCTTGAATTTTTGGCTTAAAGAGATAATAGAGTGAGATTATGATGATAAGGCAGGACTTTTTTTGTGCTAAAGAAAGGAAAGAGAAAGATTGTTAGAGGAAGCTAAAATGAGAAAGAGTGTCTATTAGGTATTATTTCATGGAGAAGAAAATGCTATAGATCA
Organism: Graphiurus murinus; assembly: GCA_004027655.1. Taxonomy (NCBI): domain Eukaryota; kingdom Metazoa; phylum Chordata; class Mammalia; order Rodentia; family Gliridae; genus Graphiurus; species Graphiurus murinus. The sequence continues at coordinate 10,732 of PVLC010010444.1, read as the reverse complement.
GTGTTGTATAATATAATTATAATGTGAGTCACATAGTTAATTAAAAGCATTCTAGAAGGTACATTAAGACATTTTAATATATTTAAAGAAGCAGTTAATGTTGATAGTTACGACATAATACATTCAAAATATTATAATCTAAATATGTAATAAATTTACAAGTATTAGTGAATATTTTGTTCTGTTTTATAATACTGTCTTTCAAATCCAGTATATATTTTACAATTATAGTATTCTCATACTGAGTAGTCAATTTTTGTTAAAGTACTTGATCTGTATTTAGATTTCAGAAAATTTAGTTTAAAAATTAGATCTATACCCAAATTGTTGCAAACTTACTTAAAGGTTTTATAATAATTGAATAGGACATAAGTTTTCCCATTTACAATGGCATTAGTCAGAGTTAAGTACAATTACATAGTTATTCATTGTTCTATGTAAAATTTCACTCACTCAATACCCACACATGGTCAGTGGTGCTCAATGCAGAGTAGTTCATCAATACAGAGTAGTACCTGCTCATGACTGTATGTCCCCAAACTATTTGTCACACTGTCTTATTAGCTTGTCTCTGATTTTTTTGTTAATAATTTTTTCTCGAATTATGACAATATTACCAATCCCATTTCCCCTAAAAATTTGTCTTTTTATTTTTAACTATGAAAATTTTTTGTCAATCACGTAGAAAGTTGTTTTTTTTTTTAAAATAGGGTTTATTTGGGGTGACTTTCTTTTTCCAAACACAGAAACCCTGCATTAGGAATGTGTAAAGAGCAAATAATGGAGAATGTACAACTTTTTTGGATTCAAATAAGTAGAATATTGTATGCAAGAGGGATTATTTATATTCTGTACATATTTTTCTACCTGAAGAAATCTTGTTTTGAATATTTTGTGTAACAAAGTCATTTTTATAATTATCAGTACTTAAAATATAGCACAAAATATTGTTTATTTATATAACATCTTATTGATTGCATACTTATTTATTTTCACTTCATAACTTTTAGCTAAGGAAAGTATTGCTACATAACATGTTAAACAGCTTGTAGATATAAAATAATTGGTAATTCTCATTGATGATAATTATTAACTCTTGGTGATTCCTTCTTATATAGTTCTTAGCATAATGCTTGACCTATAGTCCATGTTCAATAAATGTTTACTAAATCTAATTACTAGTACAATCACTAATATTTGGAATTTTTTCAATAATGTCCTAAAAATTGATGTTTCTCCACTAAAGCTTCTGGCGATGTCACCACTGGAATTAAAAAGCCCATTAGAAGGTGTCATAAAGCCAGGTGTGATAGTGCTTGCCTAGATTCTAGTACTTAGGAGGCAGAAACTGGAGAATTGCAAGTTTGCAGACAGACTCAGCAACATAGCAAGACTCTTAGCAACCTAGTGAGACCTTTTTCAAAACAAAAAATAAAAAGGGCTGGGTGTGTAGTTCAGAGGTAGAATGTCCTTGGGTTGAATCCCCAACACCATAAACAAAACAAAACAAAATAAAACAAAAAGTATGAAGGTGTCATAACCATTCAACTATGTTATTTGGCTTGAACTACATACATAAGCAGTTTTCCCAAAATTATTATTAGTGTTTATAGACTAAATATTATACATAAATGTATATATGTATATGTATATACATATATATATATAAAATTTATTTATGCAAAATCAGCAAATTAATAACTGATCAGTAAGGGAATGAGATGTACTAACAAACCTTTCTTGCTTCAATTATTTTAAATGAATGCTATAAATGTTAGTGAAAATCATATTCAAGTTTACTGCAATAAGCATATGATTTCAAAAATAATGTTGGCTATATTAAATGCATTCCAAAACAAGATGCATTTAGTCTTTGTTTTTAACAAGCATTTTAGTCTTTGTTTTTTTAACAAGCATTGAATCATATTTCTTCTCCATTTACAAATGTCATTGCTTTTTAGTCTTTGAACTTCTGTGACTGTTTTGTCAATTCTACCCAATTTTATTTCAATTCTTTTTAAAAAATAATCAATATGATATTTTATTTTTGGACTTCAAGGAAGCTTCTTTAGTTTTTTATTCTCTCCTACTCAGGTTCAAAACCAATAACATACAGATAGATAGGTTGACAAGTAGGTAGATGGATAGGTAGGTGGATAGAGATATATTTGGCATAGAAATGAACTTAGGTGATTATGAAAACTGTTTTCTGGCAGTTGTGGATGGCTTCAGCCATGGGTAAGCTGGAGAGCTGGGAAGGCCAGTGGTGTAGTTTAGTCTTAGTCTGAATGCTTGATGACCTGGAGCACAGATGTCTGAGGGCAGCAGAAGATGTCAACAGAGGCTGAATTTTCCCTCCTTCTACTTTGTTGTTCTATTTGAGATGTTTTGGATGAAACTCATTCACATTGGTTAGGACAGATTGTCTTTACTCAGTCTACTGATTCAAATGCTAATCTCTTTCAGAAATACTCATACGGAAATGATATTTTACTAGCTACCTGTGTATCCCTTAACCCAATAAAAAAAATGAATCATTAATCATAAAATAAACCATGACAGCTATCCATTCACTACCCTGAACCTACTTTAAACCAATAAAAATTTGCTTTTGTACTTCATAAGACTTTAGGAGTTTTAGTAGACCTCAAGCAAGATATTTGGCTAAAGAGGTAGACTGAAAAGCAGAACATATGGTTCTAGACTGACTTTGGCCTTTGCCACCTATACGGTCATATAATTTCACAATATGGTCAAAATAATAGTAGTTCTCACAGGAATGCAGTGCAAGTCATTTGTAACTTCTACATTACTAAAGTTTTGTTTCTATTCAACAACATTTTTCAACTTCAAAGAGGGCTGCATTATAATCATATCGGCAAATGGCTTATGTGTGTTTTAAAATTCTCAAAGAAAATCTTGTTAGGTATAAACCATTCCAATGACTACATTTATTAGACAAGAAAAATCTGCATTTAAGAATATAAGCTTATTTTTCTTTAAATAAGCCAACTACTACCAATATCTGAAGAGCCTGAATGAGTAAACACCCTTCAAGTCACAGGCAAATCAAACACCAGAAGCAGGTCGGCTTTTCATTATACTGTTTTCACCAGGGTGATTGTCTTAATTACTTTTATTTGAGTAACAGTAGCTAATAAAGCAATCCAAATTGTTACCCAGCTCAGTAGGAGAGAAAATAATAGGATATCTTCACATCTCATGCCTAGATACTATGTCCTCAGTCACTTTGTTTCTTCCTCTTTTATGGTGGTTTTAAGGAGTAGAAAGAAAGCTCGACTCTGCAGGGAAGTTTTATAAAGATGGTAACCTGGTTATACTCTGCCTTTCAGGAATCCTTGCAGAGTTTGGAAAAGCACATTTCTCAGTTTAAAAAATATGATAATTTTAGGGTACGTTTGGATTATTTCTCATCCCTAGACTTTGAAAAACTTGAGGTAGGAGGAGAAAGAATCAGGTGGTGAGGGAACTCAGGCTGGCTGAGATGGCCCCCTTCTGACTGTGTACTGCTTCAGAGAGATTCCTCTGTAGGGTCAGCAGGAAGAGAGGTCTTTTATTTTAAACAACAACAATAATACAGTCTTCCTTTATCAACAGTGTATTATAAAATGTAAAGATTATTAGGAAAAAATCCAGCAGAACAGGTTTTTTTTTTTTCTTCTTTCCCCTCCTATCTAGCTTTTGATTTTTAGGAAAATGAAAAGAACCATGCTCTTTTGGACCACAGTATGTGGAGGGAAAGGGAGGGAAAGATTTTGACATGGTCTGATACAATATTCTATTAGAAGAAAGGGTCAGCGTGCCAGAGTAAGTTTCTCAACTTTAAATATTTATTTTCTCAAAGATAATCTGCGTAGGGAATTTGCAAGCAGGGCCCATCAAGAGAGATGACTCTTTTTCTAAGATTTTAAAAGAAATGTGAGTGAGTTTTTCAGAGCATAAGAATATAAAATTCTCAAGATAGGATTTTAAAATCTTCTCTTTCCTTACCTTTCACTATCCCATGTACAGATATTGACCTCTATACTTAACATCCCACATTCTTATTAGTATTATTTAATACAACTTTAAATTTTATGAACTATTTTTATGCTATCTGATTCCTTATTAGAATGTAAATTTCATGTGAATATTTACCTTTACCATCCTGCTCAACCACTGAATTATAGTAACTGATTAAAGAAGTAGGAGAAAAAAATTACTATTTCTGCTCAGTCTCCTGGTGTTTTACCAGCAGACAGGAAGGACCATGTGATGATTTCTGGAGCTTTTTTTTTCCACATAGCTCTCTCTTTTTCAGAACTCTGCTCCACCTCCTGAGTTGCTATCTCTGTCTCTTTAACTCAGCAAGAATACCTGGAGAACTGAAATCTGCCTGAGTTCACTCTCACTTGACCCTGGTCTCAGAAGTGCTTCCAGGTAGAAAGCAATTGAGATTGTGGGGGTTCACTTATTATTTTCTTTCCCCCCAGAGATCTTCACATCTGTTTCTTGATATCGGAAACCATTTATTTCATGTGTTTTTGCCCAGTTCTTGAGTTGATAAGGCAAAAGGCAAGTCTAGTCCCTGCTACCTTGTCATGTCAAGAGCATTAAATCTCTCATACTTGAATTTCATAATGTATTATTTCAATATTCAGCTGCTGAAATCATGTCATTAAAATTCTTCTCAACTTGACATATTTTAAAGCACAATTCACAACCTTGATTTCTCCTTTTTACGCTTGCATGTGATAACCACAAAAATAATCAAATGGCCATATAAATTCATATGTGATAACTAAATTAAATTTTCTTGGGCCTGTGTGGTTAGTTAAAATTGTTTGTGTTATGCTCAATTATTTACAAATTACTGTACTCATAGTGTAGATAATAATTAGGTAATTCAAATGTCAGTCAAGGGTGCCCTTAGTACATCCCTCCTCGATTTACTGCTAACAGCCTCACACACCAATTAATCTCTTGGGAACACAGAAAGCATAGCCTAAAAATTTCAATAATAGCTAGGAGGCTAACCTTTGATAAAACCTAAGAATTTTATCTGAATGAATACACTGGCTTAAAGATGGGCAAAAATTCCTTATTATTTCAGTTAAAGAATTCTTTATTTCTTAGGAACAGTGCTATATAGAATTTTTAATAACTGATATTAACTGGGGTGGACCTGAGAATACGAGGAGAAATAACAGTCTGTTCACTTGGCTACTGTGGTTGGTGAAAGGAATATGTAATCAAAACAAAGCTGTTACTCTTTATTTTTTTAAATAAATAACGATATATGTGCATGCATGTTCAGAATATTTGCCAGGGAATATTTTACAGATGGTGGGAGGAGGAAGCAGGTTTTTTCTATTGAGGCTGTTGACTGCATCTAGAATGACCATAATTCCCCATAGAAAGTTCCCATATGAAGCCGAGGAGAATGAATCCAGTTTTCAAAGAGAACAGAGAAGAGATGATATGCCGGTGTGCCTTGTGATTTTTTTAGAGCCACTCACCCTCCTCCCTCCAGCTACATTAACAATAGATTTCCTTTTTACTTTAACTGTATTGATTTAGGTTTCTATCTTTTAAACAAAAGGTTCTGGTGATTACATTATTCAAATAGAAATGCAAAAAGTATTTCATGTTTTCTCTCGATGGCTGTAAAGCTGTTTTACCTAAGTCAATATCAGTATTTCAACAATAGAAGTGATCCCCCGTTTTTCCCTGGCATACTTCCTTTTATTTACATTGACACCATTACCCTCTACTATCTTAGGACATAGATGCAATGTGTGTGCAGTATGGAGTTTTATCTTCGAATATATTAAGTGTTCCTATATTATTTTTATATTTTATTTTCTTATTTCATCGGTAAGGTGGTTTTTCCCTTCTTATTTTTTCTGTATTTTCCATAGTATCTTGTACAGTATAAGTTCATCAAATAGTATTTGATGAGTGTTTGCTGGTAAATGACATTCTACTTCATTTGAACTTAGTTTATGCTGGACATTGAAAGTAAATGTTGTTTATAATGTCCTATTTTCTCTTCATTCTTCACCCTATTTATATTTTTATTCCCAAGCATTGCTAATCTGATATCTTGACTCATAATTGGTATCAGGATCAATTTTTATTAAATAGCCAAAAAAAATCAATTTTATAAAAAAATATAAAGAAGAATCACTATACTTCCCCTGTAATAAGCAAACTAATCATAAATGAAGATCATACTAATTCCAAATATTTTTGCATCAAACTTGCTTTTCAATCCACACACACATAATTTGTAAAGATCAGTGTGTATACCAAATGACTATAATTCTAATTTTCATCCACATTATAATGATAACAATTAATATTTTAGAGTTAAGAATATGTTCTGTGTACTATGATGGGTTAGCTACATATGACATACCAAAATCTGTGATGAGATAGTTAATAATAGTCACCTATTATAGGAGAATAAAATTAATTAGATAATTTATTAATTTTCAATAATAGATAATTTAGATTATAATGATTTGGACTAAGAAATTATTTAAAAACCTGTGGATATGATTTTAAAAGTATGGCCTTAGGTAAACTACTTACCTCTATAAATAAACCTCAATTTTCTATGAAATGAGAATTAAAAGTAGTTCTTAACTAAAGGCTCTCAGTAAGTATACACAGTATCTAGCAGAGTAATACATGGAAAACAGGTACTTTTGTTTTCATTGTTATTGTTTTTATTACTATTGCTAAACATAAAGCCCACTCCATTTGAATCTTGGTAACTCTGAAAGAAACACTTGTACCATATCACATATCCTGAGTTGAATTCCTGATGATAACTTTGTAGAAAATGGGTGGGTATTTTTAATGCCCAATTACAATTCTTTTCCTTTGATTGACCAGAGTGATATATATGGCATGGTTAACAACTCTTGCTGTGCCTCCCAGATGACATTTGTCTTATGAGAACATCCGGTCACTCGGGTGGGCTAGCTTTAACACGGTCTTCAGTTTAACATACTGTTGCACAAGAAGACAAGAGAAAGCTGAAGATGATAATTAGGATCCTCTTAGTTGTTTATGATCTTCTAGTTTTCATTTTTGTAAATGTTTATATCTAACAAATGCCTCTTGCTGAAATTTTCACTATTATTTTAAAATTTTTCCTTTTTATGTTTTTTTATGTTATCTGATTATCCCCTACCCCCATACCTCTGTTGCAACCAAATGGACTCTGAGACACTTGGCTAATAAAGAAAAGACTTGGGATTTCAGCCTTGTTTCATATTGCTTGAAAGCTCACAATAAGAGAGTAAGGTATATTTGAGGGGATAGATACGTTTAACTTGTTTTAAACATTGTACAATGTATACATGTAATGAAACATCACATGGTATCCCATTAAGATGTGTATTTCTTTTCTTATGTACCAGTTAAGAAATAACTAAAAAATAGGGTAAAAATCAGTAAACAAGACATGAAAAATGGTGTTAAAAACAGATCTAGAAGAAGATAGTTCCTCAAGCTATAATTCTGTGTGAGAAAAAAATAAATTAGAGGGTTTTAAATAAAATCTCTTTTTCTCCTGGACCACAGATTTGATGCAGTTAAAGAAATAACACTTCAAATTACTTATACGATACTCATTTTCAGCTATATATTTACACTATTCTGTGTTTTCCTTCCAAATATGCTTCTCCAATTTATTCTTCGGTTTAATGACAATCATAATAAGTCACTTAAATCAGAAATAGGAAGATCATTCTACCTTCAGAACCCCAAAATCTTAGGCTGGATGTTTCTTTGTTAACATTCCCAACCTATTATGTTTTATACTATATCTTTGTTTTTACTAGGTCATCTTTACTCTCCTAGATCATTGCTATGGCTTTTTAAATGGATCTATTGTTATCATTCTCATCCTATGTCTAACTCACTCTTGTTAGTATAGTTCATCATATACAATCATTCAATAGTTTGTTTATAGCTTAGAAAATAAAATTCAAAATATTAAGCATGATAGCTATGAATCTTCCTGACATGTGCTTTCGCTCTCTCCTGCCCCCATGTCTGTTGGTTTTAATACTGAAATTCTGAAAGTCATCCTGTTTGCTGATCCTTGTGTCTAGAATATACTTTTCTTTTGGTTTCCCACCAGTTCTTTATCTTTCAAGCCCCCTCCTTTATTTTTTGTTAGAGTTCAGACTTTTAATATATACCAAACTCTACAGGTTGCAGTTATATGACAGCAATAATTGTGTGAGTAAATAAAGTGTATATCTCAGAGATAATAAAAGAAATACTTGTCCTAGGACAGTTTCAAGCCCCCTTTCTAATTAGCCCTCATTTTAAAGTGGAGACGAACCAGGTGCAGTGGCCCATGCTTGTAATCCTAGTGCTTAGGAGGCTGAGACAGGAGGGTCAAAGGTTCAAAGCCGGCCTCAGCAGCCTAGTGAGGCTCTCAGCAACTTAGCCAGACTCTGTTTCCAAATAAAAAATAAAATAGGGCCAGGGGTGTAATTCAAAGGTAGAAGGCCCCTGGATTCAATCCTTAAAACCAAAGAATAAAAAAAAAATTACAAAAAAAAAAAAAGTGGAGATGATTATGGTCCCATTTGTCCTAAGAGTCAGGTTAAGAATTTGAAATCAAATAAGTTAAACTGTGATTATAGTAATGAAATAATTTGAGTAGGATGAAGTTCCAGTTATCTAGTTGTATATAACAAACCACACAAAACATACGCGGTTTAACTCAGCAATCAGCTTTTGACCAATGACTGTTAGTTTGGGCGGGGCAAGGCGCTCTTCACATGACCTCTCTATGGGTTGCTTGTGCTTCCTCTAGGAGATGCAGGAGTGCAAGAGCAAGAGCCGGGAAGAAGCAGGCAGGGTAAGCCCGGGCTCTCTTGTCAGAGCCTCACAAGCCAGGAGGCCTCCACTCTGCCATAGTCACAAGTCTGCTGGGAGTCAATGACAGAAAGCTTAGGCCTTGCTTTCTGATGCAAGAAGTTTCTAAGACATGTAAAAGTGCATTGTTGCAGCCAGTTTTGGAAAGTACAATCTGGCACAGATGGCTAAAATTCTTTTAGCCAAATTTATAAACTCAAATTAATATTTTTCCATTTAAATTGAGATTTTAATTAAATTGAAATTATAAACTATTTTATAATTCTGAACTGTGCATATGGTTCCAGTTTTTAAAAAAGGAGTCTTAAAGTAATATTTTTTTTTCTTTATACACTTCTTGGTTTTTAACATTTCAGTATAACTGCTTGCATTAATGGTTTATGTATGAATTTGAAAACGAAGTGGTTGCTGATATTATACTGATAAAATGATAATGACTTATAGGAATATCCTAATTCTGATATTAAAAGATATTGTTTTGAATTAAAAATTATTCTATTTTCCAAGGATCATTTGTAATTTAAAAATATTGGAAGGAATAGACATCCTTAAATGAGAATGCGAGATTTTCTTTTTTTTCTTTCATTTCTTTAATATTTTTCTATTTTTTTCTTCTTTTCTTCCTCCTTCCATCTTTTCCCTTCTTACTATCTCTTTTCTTGCTCCATTTTTCCTTCTCTACTTTCTTTTTGTTTTCTTATTTTTGTAATTTTCATCTTATTTATTAAGAACAGCAACAAAAATAATGCAAGCCTTTATTTATAACTTTTAATGACATAACTGTTTTATCACAGAATATTTCAATGGATAAAACAGTATAAATATCTGAAAGTCTGTGGATTCTATAGGAAGTTGTATTTGATAGTTTTGTAGAGCCAGCATTATTTTTAAGTATACTATGGTTCCCTCTAAAGTAAAAAAAAATCTATCTATATCTATAGATATAGATATAGATATAGATATAGATATATAATCAAGGGGGAGTAGGAAGAGACTGTTGAAGTAAAATTCAACTCTGCTTTATTTTAAAGTTTTAAAGCATGTAAAGTGAAAGGAAACTACCATCTGTTCACATACCTTTCTGCATGTGTTCGATTATTTTATTGCTTTTACATTTTGAAAAGGAATGATTTCACTTTGCATTTTACATGTGTTTTCATATGTGAACTATCTGAACAAACACATTTGAAATCTTGTGGTGTATATGATATTGTCAATGGAAAAACTATCTGATTTTTATCCCTGAAGAAAGATGACAAAACAGGTGTGCAGCTTAAAGTTTGTAGGAAAAAATATATTTTAGGTGGTGCCTTTCAGATGCCAGTCACACCTGAGTACAGTGTGTGTAATTTAATATACACATATGTTGGAAATTTTGTACCAACTCTGATGTCTGAGCCAACAGCAAGGAGATTTACTGGTCTAGATCATTCTATGTTTTCCTGGAAATAAAAATGGAATGAACAAACTTGGAGCAAAATATGAATTACAGAGATTTATTAACAGAGCCACAGTGCATGTTCTCAGAGAAATGTACAGGGCATCACTTACTGTGTCCAAGAGAAATGTCTAAGTAGAGCAACTGGGTTGGAACAGAGTTAAATGCCATTTATACAACTTTGATGAGACATGCTGGAGTATGTCCTCCATTCTTTTATATTCTCTAAATGCTTAGCCTCTTTAGCTGTACTTATGGTTAAAGCTGGTTATATTGTGCTTTTTGAATGTGTATTTTGGTGTTTTTATATATTTTAACCCTGTATGGTATGTAAACTCTAATGAGTGAGTTATTTGATGAATAAATGTTTAAAATAAGTTTTGTTAT
>PVLC010010443.1:0-50410 GCA_004027655.1 Graphiurus murinus | reverse complement strand
ATCCCAGTACTTAGGAGGCTGAGACAGGAGGATTGCAGGTTTGCAGCCAGCCTCAGCTACTTAGTGAGGCCTTCAGCAACTTTAGTGAGACCCTGTTTCAAAAATAAAGAATAATAAAAAATAGGGCTGAGGATGTAGCTCGGAGGTACAATGCCCCTGGGTTCAATCCCCAGTACTGCAAAAAAAAAAAAAAAGAAAAAGAAAAAGAAAAAAGAATTGGCTCTAAATTCCAGCTACCTAGATGCCTGACATTTTCATCTCACCTCTTTTCTGCTGGACCCAGCCATGAAGTAGATTTTGTCTTGTTTCTCCTTCATTCTTTCCACATACTGGTCTAGACTAGTTATGTCAGTGGCATGATGAGAAGACTGGAATCTAAGGAGTTTAGCAAGACGTGTCCGATTTGAATGGTCTTCAATCACGCCGAGCTTGATGTTGGTACCAAATTCTTTCCAAAAAGTATCATTGTATTTCTCATCAGCGATCTTCTTGATCATGTCCAGAGTTTTACGGACAAGCTTCTTCCTAATCACCTAAATAAAATGAAAGAGTAACTGAATAGGAGTTCATTTCAACCTCTGAGAATGTCAGGCCACCATCACTGCCACTGACCAAAGGGGCAAGGAATGGCGGAACACTCCTTCGTCAGACTGAGCTGAAATTCAGCCATCAGTGGAAATGGCCACAAGAGTGCTTCTAATGTCAATATTCTTGTTTTAGAACTCACTGATACTCTATCTAGGAGCAAAACAAAATTAATCTTTTCCAATATTTTTCAATAAAAAACTAGACTCTTCTAATTGTGAAGGTGATGAGGAGAGTAAGTTTAATGAAAGCTTCGATAAGTGGGTAGCTGTGTGATAAAGCCTCTATGTCCAAATGTTAATTGTGGATCAGTTAGTGGGCATACTGACTGATATACACAAAGGTGTTCACTGCACAATTTTAACAACTTTTTACTTGTTTGAAATTTTATCTGATAATCCCACAGTGAAAGAGGTTCTTCTGACTGGTCAAGGACTAGACTCAAAATCTGGCTGCTCCACAGATGGCATGTCCTGGGACCCCAATCAAAGAGCTAAGTGGCCAGTCTTCTCCCAGGGCCCTCACCTTAAGCAGTTTATGTTGCTGAAGAGTCTCACGGGAAACATTCAAGGGGAGATCATCTGAATCCACCTGCAGATGGCAAAGGAAAGTTTCGTAAGCAATAAAAACACTGGAAAAAAGCAAAGCCAAACCAAAAACCCCGAATACTGCTCGAGTTCCCGCTCCAATTTCCCCTTCCCCCAATCTTTAGATACTCACAACACCCTTGACAAAATTAAGGTACTTAGGCATCATGTCATGGAAATCGTCAGTGATGAACACTCTGCGCACATACAGCTGAAGAGAGACCACAAGAGAGTTACTTTATGGAAATTACTTTGGAATTTTAAACTCAGTTTTACTACTGAAAACCCACCTTAATGTAATCACTCTTCTTAGATCCATATTCATCAAAGAGACCACGTGGAGCAGAGGTGGGTACAAATAAAATTGATTTGAAGGTAACTTCCCCTTCAGCAGTAAAGTGGATATAAGCCATGGGGTCATCACTTTCCTATGAAAGTCAGTATTTTAGTCATTCCAGAGACACAGGAAAAAGTACAAAGGCTAAGTAATCAATTTGTTATGTAGTACAAAAGCATTTGAGCACCAAAGAAATCCCATATTACACATACACCAGAAATAAAAAGGTGGGGGGGGGGTAGGAGGTAGCATGGAGAGAAGAAATGGTAAGGCTGCAACTCCAACTGGCTGGGTAAGGTTACTTTGATGACTGTCAGTAACATTAGTCTATCCACTAAACTCAAGAATTAAAATGATGAGCTGGGTGTAGTGGTGCATGCCTCTTAATCCCAGTTCTTGGGAGGCCGAGATGGGAGTATCACAGGTTCACGGCCAGCCTCAGCAACTCAGCAAGGCCCCCTGCAACTTAGTGAGACTGTTTCAAAATGAAAAATAAAATAGGGCTGGGGGTATAGCTGAGAGGTAGAATGCCACTGGGTTCAGTCCTCAAAAAAGGATTATGGACGAGTCTAGGTTTGGTATATAGGAGAGTAGGGAGGGAGGGAAAACCAGCATCCTGTCTAAATGACAAAATCATATACACCACTTCATGAGTGTACTGCTTATATACAAAAAGCACTCAAGGCCGGGCATGGTGGCTGTGTGCTTGTAATCCCAGTATGTGGGAGGCTGAGACCGGAGGATCTGGGTTCGAGGCTGGCCTCAGCTACTTAGTGAGGCTCTCCGCAACTTAGTGAGATCCTGTCTCCGCAACTTAGTGAGACCCTGTTTCAAAATAAAGAATAAAAAATAGGACTGGGGGTGTAGCTCGGAGATAGAATACCCCTGGGTTCAATCTCCAGTACTGCCAAAAAAAAAAAAGCACTCAAGGATAGATTTTTTGCATGGAATCTGTCTGGACTCCAGCAGTGAACATAAAGAGGTACAAAACTATAGTCAGAAATTCTCTGGGTCTGCTTTATTTATAACTGTACCCATATGCAATTATTGAGTACCTAAAGGGGCTAGCCTGAATTATAAAATACATTTTGAAGACACAGTACAAATTTCGTGTAATTTTTTATATTGTTTACATGTTGAAATAATACTATTCAGCTGGGCGTGGTGGTGCACGCTTGTAATCGCAGTACTTGGGAGGTTGAGACAGGAGGATGGCAGGTTCAAAACCAGCCTTGGCAACTTACTGAGGCTCTCAGGAACTTAGTGAGACCATTTCCAAATAAGATATAAAATCAGGTTCAATACCCAGTACAAAAAAAAAAAAAATAATAATAATAATACTATTCTCGGTATGTTGGGTTGTGTTAAAGTATTATTCATTTTATTATTTCTGAAAGATTTAAGTTACATATGGAGTTCACATTATTCCTAATAGTTGTCTAGGTATATTTATATATAGTTGGACTTTAAAATTCATGGAAACAAAACTGGAATCAGACCAAAGGAAAGTTTCAAGTGCTGAATCTTACAGGACATGGAAGAATAAGAACAAATATACTCATAATATTGTTTTACGAGCCGGGCATGGTGGCACACGATTGTACTCTCAGTACTTGGGAGGCTGAGACAGGAGGATCACAGGTTTGCAACCAGCCTTAGTTACTTAGTGAGGCCCTCTGCAACTTAGTGAGACCCTGTAAAATAGAGCTGGGGGTATACCTTGGAGGTAGAATGCCCCTGGGTTCAATCCCCAGTACAAAAGGAAAACAAAAAGTTTTATGTAGTTGTGCTAAGTCCTTTAACATATTTGGATTAAATGCTGTTAACTTAAAACAATTAGGTTTGGATTCCCAAGAATTATAAGGGAGCAGTAAAAGAAAAGAAAAACACCAGGCACACAGATTTAGTAATTATTCCTAGACATATGATCTCATGACATGTTTGATGTTAAAAGCAAGCTCTTTAAAGATTTAACATTAAAAGACATTTAATAACATTTTATGTTTTATAGGTTTTGTAGTGAAATGCAAACATCTACCTGTGCAGGCAGTTCTTAATTTGATTTGTTACACAGACTCCTTGGCAATCTAGTGAAATCTACTGACTCCTCAGAATTTAAAAAACAACAACAAACTAAAATATACAAAATTAAAAAAGGAAACCATGTTTAGCCATAAAACTTTTAAAAGCATTTTCGATTTTGTTTCATTAACAAATTAAGACCTAGCACTGATCCAGAAAAATCACCGCATTTTGAAGTAATGAATGTAATTCAATTTAAGTAAAAACGATGTATTCTAACCTGAAGCTAGGGAATTCTAACACAATACTTACCTTTGAAAATGATTTGTAGAAAGCTTTGTATTCATCTTCTTCTACTTCTTTTGATGGTCTCTGCCATATTGGCTTGATATCATTCATAAGTTCCCAATCCCACACTGTTTTTTCAACCTGAAGTTATATAATATTTGGTTACTATCTCTTAGTACTTGTGAACAGATAACCTAGCAATAACTATTACTTCAGTAGGTCTCAAAAGAATATGTAAAACACCAAAGAATACCTGTCATCTAGTACGGTTCCTGGCCAATGGATCAAGTATTTAAAAGCAAAGTCTTAGCCGGGCGTGGTGGCCCACGCTTGTAATCCCAGTACTTGGGAGGCTGAGACCAGAGGTTCCAGGTTCGTGGCTAGCCTTAGCTACTTAGTGAGGCCCTCCGCAACTTAGTGAGACCTTGATTCAAAATAAAGAATAAAAAATAGGACTGGGGGTGTAGCTCGGAGGTAGAATGCCCCTGGGTTCAATCCCCAGTAGCAAAGTCTTTCTTCTCAATGTTTAGATCCAATATTTAATACAGAAAGGCAGTTGGCTAAATTGTGACTGTTAAAAAGCCAACTCACTACTGGGCTTAGTGGTGTATGCCTGGAATCCCAGCTACCTGGGAGGCTGAGGCAGGAGAATCTCAGTTTGAGACCAGTCCAGGAATTTCAGGAAGACTCTGTCTCAAAAAATAAAGGGCAGCTGGGCGTGGTGGCGCACGCTTGTAATCCCAGCATTTGGGAGGCTGAGATCGGAGGATCCGGGTTTGCAGCCAGCCTCAGCTATCTAGTGAGGCACGCCGCAACTTAGTGAGGCCCTGTTTCAAAATAAAGAATAAAAAATAGGGCTGGGGGTGTAGCTCGGAGGTAGAATGCCCCTGAGTTCAATCCCCAGTACCGCAAAAATAAATAAATAAATAAATAAAGGGCTAGGCGTATAGCTCACTGGCAGAGAGCCCCTGGGTTGAATCCCCAGTACCTAAAAACAGAGGAAGGGGAGGAAGAGCGAGAGAGAAAAGTCAACTGGCTAAAATGGCTTTTGAAAATATTTTTCTGAGGGCCGGGAATTTGGCTCAGTGGTAGAGTGCTTGCTTAGCACATGAAATGCCTTAAAAGTCCGATCCTCAGCATTGTTTTAAAAAAATACATTTAGGCATTCTAATTTCATATGACTTAAAGGGAGCCAACACTGTATGGTAAGTATCCCTCAACACCACCGTCAATACACTTCTATTTACTCTGCTACTTGAGTTTCCAGTTTCACTGTTGATTCCAACATGATAAAGAGTGCAGAAAACTTTTTATGAATCTAAAATTCAGAATATATTTTGCAAGTTTTCTCCTTCTGAACTAAACAATAAGCAGGGAGAAGAAGCAGACTTACTTTTTTAGTTTTCGGTTTCTTTTCTTCTTCTTCTTCTTCTACTGCAGCTTCATCATCAGATTCTTCTTTTTCTTCTTTTGCTGCTTCTTCTTCTTCCATGGGCTCCTCAACAGTTTCAGTCTATTGAAGTAGAAAATGCAATTATGGTTAAACTCAGTAATTCTGATTTTGTCTGTAGAATATAAGATAATAGCTTAAAAATAGGTGTAAGAAAACCCAAAGCATCTACCCTTAATTAAAAGAACTACTTAACCTTCATTCTTTTAGTGTTAAACATTTAAATATATGCCAGGGTGATACATATGAATTTATAGACTTACCTTGCTGCTCCACACATAAATAGGAAAGTTTATGAACTGCGAATATTTTTTGACTAGATTTTTAATTGTATCCAATTCAAGGTAATCAGATGCTTCTTCTTTTAAGACGAGGCTGCAAGGAAAATGAACTATTTAGACACACTCAGGGTTTAGAAGATTCATTAGTTTTTTCCTCAAGACGTTGATAGCGCCAGCAGTTCTATGTGATCCAAGATGTACCTATTATTCATGTTTAGAACTCCAGCACCAATAGGGGTTGTGAGCTAAATATGCCACATATAAGAAGAGTATAGCAAAGTCTTCCCTGCATTCCCTCAAGTGGAGAATATTCTTAGTAGAAAATGAAAATGTTCCCTTCAGAATGTTTTCATTTCAAGGTGAGAAAGCATTTAAACATTCTAGAGAAAATGGCATTGCATGTACTCTCATGGTTATTACTCTAATATTCTAGAAATCAAATGACTATTTGTAACAATTCCTAATAAAAACATGGTTCCTTAAAAAAACTAGAAATTAATCTGAATTATTTCTTCTTTTGTCTTGCAGTGCTAGAGACTGAACCCAGGGCCTCTACTGCTGAGTTACATCTTAGTCTTGAAGTATGACTAGGCATTGCTAGTTTAGACAATTTCAGCACTAACAATTATAGCACTGCCTACTCTTCTTAGTCCCACTTCTACAAACCTCTCCTCCACCTAAGAAGGTTTTTTCTTTTTGTTTATGGTACTGGAGACTGAAACCAGGGGCATTCTACCTGAGCTACACTACAGCCCTTTTAATTTTTTGTTTTGAAACAGGGTCTCACTAGGATGCTGAGAGTCTTACTAAGTTGCTGAGGCTGTCCTTAACTTGCAATCCTCCTGTCTAGTCTCCCTAGTACTGGGCCACCATGCCTGGCCCCTACCAAGGTTTTATCCCTGTCTCCAAAGGCTATGGTTTAGTGGCATCTGACAGTAAGTAGACAGGACATAACACAGTTCAGCAGGGTAGTCTTAATAGTGTAGGTCCTAGTGACATGGGGTGAGTGGTGAGTTCCATTTTGGATGCAACTGGGAGCTATGGTTAGACATTAGAGATGTGTGAAAGGCAATTAGGTACATGAGCACAGAGCCCAGTAGTGGGATCTAGATAAGGGGTTGGCAAACAATATGTAGTACCCATAAAAGCTTATACTAGATTCAGGTGTGGTAGTACATACTTGTAATCCCAATACTTGGGAGGCTGACAGGAGGACTGCAGGTTCAAGGACAGTCTCAGCAAGTAGTGACTCTCAGCAACTTAGTGGGACCCTGTTTCAAAATAAAAATAAAAAACAGGGTTGAGGGTGTAGCTTGGAGGTAGAATGCCCCTGGGTTCAATCCCTAGTACCAAATTAAAAAATAAATAAATAACTTTTACTGGGACACATCTTCACATGTTGTCTATGGCTATCTTCAAGCCAAAACTACAGAGGTGTGACATGTGACAGACCATATAGCCCACAAGTGAAAAACAATTACTAGCTGGCCCTTTATGAAAGTTCTCTGACTTTCAATCTAGACTAAGGTTATGGACTTGAGGAAGAGCCGGAACCTGAAGCCATGGCAGTAGGTAAGACTGCCTGAGAAACACATATGAGAAAAAGGCTGAGACATTTAAGAAATAGACAAAGAAATTTTTTAAAAAGACATGCATGGTCATGGAAACTGGGCACTGAGTGACTGCTTTAAGAAGAGAGAGATAAGAAACAAATTTTGCAGAAAACAAGAGAAAAGCCAAGAAAAGAAATCTATTGATGGAGCAATGTCAATTAATAAACTCCCTGAATCCACTGGATTTAGGGAAAGGGTTCACTAGTGACTTATTTCAATGGAAAGGTAGATAAAGTAAAAACACAGTGAGCTGGGCTAAGGCATGAACAGAAGGTGAAGAAAGGCAAAGGGGAGTACAGTAGTGCTTTCACATCGGGTTTCACATCAGATTCCAACCAACCACAGAGCAAAAATGCTACATTACTGTTAACTAGTTCTATGTACTTAGGCCTACAAGGGTTATTTATGGTTGTGTCTACATCAAATAAATGTACAACTTTTTGTCATTTGTCCCTAAACAATACAATATGACAACTATTTACATAGCATTCATATCATATAAGTAATCCAGAGATGATTCAAAGACTATGGAAGGATTTATGTAAGTTATACACAAATACTGTGCAGTTTTATATAAGGGGCTCAGCATCTGCATGTGCCAGCACATGTGTGTATCTTAGAACCAATCTTCAGCAGATACTGAAGAACAATTTATACTTTCTTCAAGAGAAAACTTAACTGTGGAGGGGGAAAGAAAGAGTATGTGCCCAAAGTAGAGGGGGGCACTATCTGCCTTCCTGTACTGCCCCCACAAACATTTGAACATTTAACATTTAGATGTTGCGGGGAAAGTGACGTGGGAGAGGCTGACTTTGAGCACAAATTAATTCCTACCCCATCTTTTAGTCTCTGAGGAGGTAGGATGAGAAAATAGATGGGAAGCAGAGGGATCAGCTTTAGGAGAATGCAGAACATCTCTCATTGTAATGGGAAGGACAAAAATCATGTTACCGGTTAACATTTATTGGATGCTAATTTCTCTCATTTAATCCTTACATTTTCCCCCCCTTTTTGGTACTGGAAACTGAACCCAAGGGCATTCCTACCACTGAACTATACCCCACACCCTTAATCTCTCATTATGGTACAGCAGCAGCTATCATCTCATGCTTCTATTCTGCCCGTCAAATATAAGAGAAAGTCATGAGGCAGGATGCTGATCTTTCCTTTCTCCTTTAGTCATTCTGGACTAGTTCCTCAAGGTCATACCCTCTTGCTTCTAAAACATCAAACATGCTCTGCTTCCTGCCAAGAATATCTGAACCCACATCACTATTTTAGAACTCAAGCAGCTGGGATTACAGGAGTGTGCCACCAAGCCTGGCTCTTAAAGATTTTCTCACCTCAACGTTGGTAAAATTAAGAAAAAGAAGAAAAAGGCTACCCTGTCTACTTCAAACTACTATAGTCCCCCCTGACCCCGCCAGAGATTAAATCCAGGGCCTAGCACATGCTAAGCAAGTGCTCTATCACTAAACCACATCCCTAACCAAGAGTGTAAGATCTGTCTCATCTATACATGCAGTAATTATTAGCTTAAAAAGAAACCCAGCAAGGTGTGGTGGCACACTCCTGTAATCCCAGTCCTTAGAAGGCTGAGATAGGAAGATTTCAGGTTCTAGGACAGCCTCAGCAGTATAACGAGACTCTCATCAACCTAGGAGACCCTTTTTCAAAACAAAAAGTAAGGGCTGGGGGTATAGCCTGGAGGTAGAACACGTCTGGGTTCAATTCAGGAAATCAAATTCTAATTTAATTTATAAGCATCCTCAAATATGACATTTTATTCCAAAAATCTTTCACAACTTTCATTATCTTTCTTTAAATTCCTTTATCTCTCAACTTGGTGCCTTCAAACCCACCCCTATCCAAGTCAACACTACAGATCTTGAATATTTTCAAGGGTTACCCAAGGAATCTCCTCTCAAGCAGCCCTGCCATCCTCCATGCCATCTTCTGAAGTCTTTTAAGATATTAACAAAAAATGTATCAGTAATTGTGACCAAGAGGAATTCCTTTACTCCTATGAACATGCTGTGCCTTCCTGCCTTTTCCATGATGCGCCATAGACCTTTCTAACTTGGCAAACTGCTCGGTGAGGCCTCCAACCTGCCTTCCACGTACAGTCCTCCATGTACACCAGCCATCAATTCTTCATGCCTAGCCCTTCACAGGCCCCTCAACTATTTCTTCAAATGATGAGAGGTTGATTTCCTCTTTATATAGGCAAGGAAATTAGGGCCCACAAGAAACCTTTTGCTCATAGAGCCAGAAATGGAGAGTCAAGATCCTCACTATACCATTAACTCTTATTAGGAAGCAGTAATACTCACGTAATTGTTGTTCCCCGTCCTAGGGTGTTTCCTCTTGGGTCAGCAATTACAGAAAATTCATTAGAGTCAGATTCCCAGATGTGCTGGGTATCATTGTTGTGTTTCGATGTGACAATAACCTTGTCTGCTACAAGGAAGGCGGAATAGAAACCGACACCAAACTGGCCAATCAGTTCTGAAGTTGACTGGCCATCTTCTTGTGCCTCTGTCATTTTGTTTAAAAATTCGCTTGTCCCAGATTTGGCTATGGTACCAAGATTTTTAACCAATTCTTCTCTGGTCATTCCTACGCCAGTGTCTGTGACATGCAGCAGGTTTTTCTCCTTGTCACACTAAAAGCAAGACAAGAACCAGATAGTTATACTTGCTTAATATTTACACCATACCAAGAAAACACCAAGCTCTATATGGAAAAACTACAGGATTGGGCCACATCAATTCCAATATAGGAAAATAGACATTCTCCTCTACATAGTTTTTTATGGTGCTTTTAGAAAGTACACACCTTCAAGTACAAGCATCTCTCTTTATAAAGAATATTTTAAAGGTCAGTGTATTTGAGAAAGCCATTGATAAAAAACAGGTAACGACTATGTCAAAATCAGAGATTGACCTACAAAAAACAAAGATTTTTTTCTGGTGGTACTAGGGATTGAACCCAGAGGCATTCTAGCTTCAAGTTATACCCTCAGTCCTATTATATTTTTTGTTTTGAAATAGGGTCTTGCTAGGTTTTGAGAGTCCAAGTAGCTGAGGCAGATCTTGAACCTGCAATCCTCTTATCTCAGCCTCCCAAGTATTGGGATTACAGAAGTGTGCCACCATGCCAGGCACCAAATTATTTTTGAAGGAAAAAATTCTATAAAATAACAATTTATTTATTTCTTTGATAGTAAACAAAAGGATTCTAAGTTTGAATGATTACTGTATTTGAAATCTATGGTGATCATTAATGTTCTTTTTACTTTTTGCAGTACTGATGATTGAAGCAAGAAGGGCCTTGTGCATGCTAGGCAAGTGCTCTACTACTGAGTACCCAGGCTTCATTAATGTTCTGCACTAAGTATTTCTGGCTCTCAGTCTCTAGGAACATGGTAGGACGGGACTTCTTCCACTTATGGCTAGGTGAGATCATGTGATCAGATCTGGCCAATGAGTTGCAAGAGGTAGTCATGAGTGCTGCTTTCAGGCTGAGCCTGTAATTGGTGTGCGACCCTCTAAGCTGTCTCTGCACCATGGCAACCAACTATACTCCAGATGGCTGCTCAGTCAGCCTGAGTCCTGGCAGGAGGATGAGCCAAAGTGAAGGCCAGGGGCAGTCCATGGAATGATTATTTATGCTACAGCTTGGCCAGTCTTTCCTGTAAAGGGCCAGATAGCATTTATTTTAGGCTATGTGAGCCACGAGGTCCCTGTCACAATGATTACTGCTGTTGTACACAAAAGCACTCATTAAAAATATACCAATGGATATGGCTGTGTTCCAATAAAACTATTTGTAAAAACAGGCAAAGTCATATGTGGCCCATAGGCCAGTTTGCTGACTCCTGAGTTAAGCAACTGCGACTAGCCATTTAATCTTCACTGCAGCATAACCTGGCCTATCTTGAGTAACATGGATTCCTTATCTCTAAGAATTCTTTAAGAGAAAGAAAAGTTCTTCAAGTTCTTTAAGATGAATAAAAGTTATAACTTACCTTAATTTTAACTGTTAGTTCCTCGTTTCCAGAAAGTGCATTTTCATCAGTTAGTGATATAAGCCTTATCTTATCTAAAGCATCAGAAGCATTTGAAATCAGTTCTCTCAGGAAAATCTAAATGAAAGCCAGATTTAATACACTTAGATTAGTTTCAAGATACATCAAAATGTAGAATTTCATGTCAAATGCACTTATTTCTTCTTTGTACTTTGAAAAAAAGCACTCTAAGAAATAAAACTTTTTATGGTACAGGGATGGCTTTGCTTTTTTGGTAAAAGAAGTATAGCTCCTTATTAGGTATACCTGCATGGTGATCTCTAGGTATAGAATACACAAGAGCTTAGTTTGTGTGACGGTCCTTAAGACTCACAACTATTTAGCAGGCCATAAATGTATTTGGAGGAGAAAGGAAAAAGAAGGTGAAATGTCTAACACTTCTCTCTCCAGCATGTATTAGTAGCATTATATATATATTATATATGTGGTATTTAATCTTTATTAACTCTTTACTTGGAATTGCTATGTAGTTACATTTACTTTATGTACTACAAAAGTAAACAAGTATGCAATGTATAGAGAAGAGATCCTAATCACATTTTGCTTACCTCTTTATTTTTATACAATGAATTGATAATGAGCTTCATCATCCTGTTAACTTCAGCTTGGAAGGCAAACTTTTCAGATTTCTCTCTCAGTTCTCTTATTTGTGATGCATTTAATCCATCCAACTGTATAGCTTCTTCCTCTCTAAGGAAATCAGATTAATACTTAGTTCCCTTCAAAAAGACAGCCTCTGTGATAAGAGCACACTGGCCTCTGAAATATCAGTAGGACAGTAGCTCACTTTTATTTTATCATGGTAGTAGGTTATTTTCAAAACTAAGATGGAAATACTCAGCTCTTAAAATTACCAGTAAAATAACCTAAATTTCCTCTTCTAAAAAGCAAACTCATACTCATGTATGCTCTATGGTAAGTACTTCAAAATTATCCCTAAGTCCTAAGAGGCCAAATTTTAACACACTGCTCAGCTGACAGAAATTCTGTTTTTAAATTACTAAGTATACAGAAGGGATGCAAAACCAAATGAAAGTCTTTTCTAAGGTCTTAGAAAGTTTATACTCTACTCCTGCAACATAGGTATCAAAATAGTTTTCAGAGGAATTAAATTTTTTTTTTTTTTTTGGTAGTATTGAGGATGGAACCTAGGACCTAGAGCATGCTAGACAAGCATTCTACCCTAGAACTACACCCCTAGCTCTTTCCTTTTTTTTTTTTTTTCAGTACTGGGGATTGAACTCAGGGGCATTCTACCTCTGAGCTATACCTCCAGCCCTATTTCTTATTCTTTATTTTGAAACAGGGTCTCACTAAGTTGTGGAGTGTCTCACTAGGTAGCTGAGGCTGGCCGCGAACCCATTTTTTTTTTTTTTAAACCAGTCATTCCTAGGAGCAAATTAGGAGTTAAGAGATACTCATGTATGCATGTAATTCCATACGCCTAACATTTTCTCTGATCACTTTTTGGTATTTAAATACAGGATGCTGCACTTAACCTGGACCTGTAGATAAAGAATGCAAAACCAGGTACTGTATCCCACAGCCCCCACTGAGCTTAGTGTCTCACATGAACACAGACCTTTGTATTACTTCATCGTCTGTCCTTGAGCCTTCTCTGCTTTTACCCAGGTCCTCTTCTACTGTACCGTCCACATCGACTTCATCGTCAGCTCTGACCGACCCTGAAGAGAGATTTAATAGTTTTACGGCATTAAATTCAATATTTCTGCTTTCTTCACTTCGCAGAAAGAATATGACCAAACAGGGCAAGGGTAGGCGTTGCAAAATCCAGTCGGTAAATACGGGAAGGTGGGGACAGAAGAAAGGATCTACTTAAGTCAGCACATTTCTTAAGTTGAGATGCTGAGGTCTCTTAGATTCAGAAATACGAAGGCTGCCATCTCTTCTAAAGAAATGTCCTCCCGATTCTTTATAACGTTTAGTAGGTTGACACCAGGCCCCATCTACACCCACACGTGTTGCGCACCGCCGGGACAAGGCCTCTAGAACTGACCGAGCCCAAACTTGGGCCTTCTTTAACACAGGTCAGAATACAAACAGGATTTGTGCAACTTCTGGCGAGGGGAAATGAAACTGGGCTCACGGGCCTGAAAAAGGGAAGACTCAAGTTGGAGTATAATTGAATCAAACACCCCAGATATTGCCAATCCGGAGGCCCAAGGTCCCACAATCCCCAGACCGGCATCTAAGAACGGAAACGCGCTCACGAGGAGTCGGAAGGCTGGGGGTTCTCAAGCTCGGCTAGCCCAAGGTTGGGGCTGCTGACTACAGTTCTCCCAGAGGGGCAACCGCACTGTCCCGGTGGGAAGCGAGAGCCCGAGAGAGGCCCACCCCGGGGGCTGAGACCTCCGGGCGCGCAACTATTGGACTTGCAAGGGATTTAAATGACTCTGTTCCATTTATTTTCTTTCCAGAGAACAGAATAAACGTAATGTCCTGAGCGTCTTTCGAGGAAAGGCGAGATCCGCTTTGACCCACCGCAACCCTGGTATCCCCCTCCCAGGCTCAACGCCCCCAGAACCTTCGAGAAGCGGCCGCGCTGGACGAGGGGGGGCACCCGCTCCTCTAGGATCACTCACCGAAGGTCAGCAGGATGCAGCAGAGGCCCAGCACCCACAGGCCCCTCATGGCGCGCGGCTGGCGAGTCTCAAGTCCCTTTTGATCACCGGAGCCGCCTCCGCCCCCCCACCCCACGGCTCAGATCCTCACACCTCTAGCCGCGCGGTCCGCCCACTACACCCCAAGCAGGTCGGGCCGCTTTTCACCCCCACTTCTCGAGGGCGGGGGACGGGAAACACGAACCCACCAATCGCGCCGCACCACGCACCCTCTGTACCCAATGGGGACGCGTGGGGGGGGAACCGCAGTCCACCAATCAGAGCTGTCCAGGTGCGGTTCCCGATGCCCGAAGCGTGGCTCCTTCCCATTGGTCTCGCTTAGCAGCTTTTCTCCAATCAAATGGCTCCGCGGGCCCCTCACACGCGGGACCACCCCTTTGCCTGGGAAGCCTGGGTCTCTCAGGGAAGCCGTCCAATGAATGTAAGCGTACAATGCATCCATCCTTTTCGAGGGGTCGCGGCGGAACCACTTCCGGATCCTAGAGAGCGTTTATTCCGTGACCAGGGGAAACGGTAGCCATAGCAACACGCTTTTTAAAAAAGTTTCCTTCTACGCTAGGAGTCGCATTGAGAGCCATTCCTGCCTGACGTTCGCAGTCAGGCATTTGGCAATGCTTCACGGAGAAGAGAAACACGTGAGGGGTTGAAAAACTACACAAGCAATTTGGGATGGGATGGTGAGAAACTACAGCTCCCGGCATGCAACATACTAGGTCTACACTGCATTGGATGCTGGGAATCGTAGTCTTTGGTCCCTGGGGCAGCTGCGTAGCTTTTGTCCCTTTCCTATTCTCCTAGCGTGTCTTGGCAAGAGCTCTGTCCTGCGCGTTTTAGGATTTACACCTCGTTCGGACTGCAGTATACATATATGCTTATTCCCAGACTTTTCAGCGTACACAAGTCTCAGAATTGGGCCTTGAAAGTCCCCAGGCCTTGGCTAAGGCCACTCTGTGTTCTGGGGTCGGTGTCTGGGCTCCGCCTCTTGCTCGGGAAACACGCTTTTCCGAATCTGGCTTCTTGTGCGTCACTTTGCGCGCCTGGAGCCTTCGCATCTGGGTGTTCCACGGCCCATATCCCCAGGCCTCTCGGGTTTGGTTTGCAGAAGAAAGTGGCGGGTTCCCCTCCCCTGAGGGAAATCGCCAGCGACTTTGTTGCCTTCTACCCTCCCTCCCCTGCTATAAAGTACAAAGGTGCCGCCGGCCGTCCTAGAGCCACTGCCCTAAATCTGGTGGAGAGCACGGTGGTAAAGTCCAGTCTAGCACAGAAAGGAAAAGACACACCCGCACATATTTGAAAGTAAAACCTGTGGTGCTGCAAGTGAGAACAGGCTTGTAGCTTTGTAACTTCATAGAAAGACCCTGTCCACCTTCTTAAAGGACATAAAACACCAGGTGTCTTTCCTGTGAGGGAAGTCCCTCGCACCAAGCTTGTGCCTTTCAAAGTATTTTATCTCTTTTAACAGTTTTTGCAAACTCCCTGCCTGCACCCAGGCCTTCAACACGCACAACCCCCTTCCTTATTTTTCCTTCACGGGAGTGGAACTGCGAATTTCTTTTCAGATAACCATTCAAATTCCTGAAGACAAGCTTTTCAGAGACAATCGGTCATACTCTTACAACTTCCCATATTTAGATCTGCCAATCTTGATTTTGCGGCTAGCGTTTACATATTGTGGTGGAGTCTTATTTATATTTGCCAAATTTTCCTACATTTGTTATTAGTAAGCAAAGGGGGTTTTTATGCTTCCGTGCTCACATTTTTTTGTTGTTGTTGTCGTCGTTGTTTAGAAAATACCAAACATTGATTAACATTGAGAAATCCCAATTACATTTTCATGTTTTAACTCTTGTTTCTTTTTTGTTTTTAGAAAAAGATGAGTTCCTTCATTTTTCTGCATTTGACAGCTCAACTTCTTCACCTTTTTCTCTAGTTACCAAAAAGTGAGCAAACAGTTCTGAAACTGCAAATGCCATTTTAACTGGCTGTTGGTGGGTAGTTTGTGCTGCACCTGGAGGGAACTGAGAATGAGATGTGCTTTCCAAAATAGAGCTGCTGCTTGTCAGTAGAAGTTTCTGAGCTTGATGGTGGGAATTCATGAGGTAGGCAGAGCACAGAGTCTGACTCGCCTCTGCTCTGTTAAGACAAGATCTCTGGCTGAACACCCTGGACAGTTCACTGGATTCCTAGTATTGCTGTTTCTCCCTTGTTCTCTTCACCTCTTCTGAATTTTTTTTTTTTTTTAATGGTACTTGAGATTAAACCCAGGGGCATTCTACCATTGAGCTACATTCCCATCTCAATTTATTTATTTATTCTAGATACTGGGAATGGAACCCAGGGACCTCTGAGCTATACCCTCAGCCCTTTTTTATTTATTTATTTTTTTGTTTTGAAACAGAGTCTCACTAGGTTGCTGAGAGTCTTCCTGAGTTGCCGAGGCTGTGCTCTTACCTGCGATCCTCTTGTCTCTGCCGTCCAAGTACTGGGATTACAGGTGTGTGCCACCATGCCTGGCTTATTTTTATTTTCAAAACAGGATATTGCTGCATTACTGAACATTGGGCTAGAACCTGTGATCCTCCTGTCTCAGCTTTCCAAGTACTGGGATTACAGGCGTGCGTCACTACGCCCAGCTGCTTCTGACTTTAGACTTGTCATTGACCCCTAGTTCCCATTTGGCCTATCTCCCCCTGAACTGACATTCCAGGTGGTTATTAAGCTCCCCATCTTTGAACTTTATTCTCTTGCTTCCTAATTTCAGTATTTTTCCTGATCCTTACTGAAATGTAAGAGATGGCCACTATTGTCAGTATCCTACATTCTATAAGAGGGTCCAATAATAAGACAAGAAAATAAGATATACGTTTTAGAAAAGTCGAAGTCCTTCATTTTGAAATTACTTCTTACTAGCAGTAGGATCATATATCTCAGAATCCCAAGAGAATCCAGTTTTTAAAAGAAATGTTTAGAATGAATATGAGAAACTGGTAAATTATTGACTTTAAATCTATTAAAATCAGTAGCTTTAGCTAGGCACAATGGTTCACACCTGTAATCCCAGTACTTGGGAGACTAAGAGAGGAAAATCTCAAGTTTAAGGCCAGCTTCAGCAACTTAGCAAGACCGTGGTTCAAAATAAAAAATAAGATCTGGGGATATAGCTTAGAGGTAGAATGCCCCTGGTTCGTTCCCCAGTGCCAAAATAAGTAAATAAATAAAGAGCCTTGCTCTAATATGCAAAAAACACAGTATTATATTTTTAAAAATTCACTCAGAGGCAAAACTCATAAAATATGTAGAAATAAACATAGTTCCAAAATGAAAAAGACCATAGAATATCAAAGAATATAAAACCAATGAACTTGGGTCATATTCCATACCCTATGTATTATCTTGCTGTGTAACAAATTGCCCCCAAACTTAGTAGCTTAAAACAGTACACATTTAGCCAGGTGTGGTGGCACACTTAGCAAGCCTAATACTGGGCTTACAGGAGGATCACAGGTTCGAGACCAGTCTCAGCAATGTAACAAGACTCGGCAACCTAGTAAGACCCTGTTTCAAATAATAAATAAATAAAAAAGGGCTGGGGGTATAGCTCGGAGGTAGCATGCCCTTGGGTTCAATTCCAACCGTCATTAAAAAAAAAAAAAAAAAGTACCCATTTATTGTCTCATGCAGTATCTGGGGAGGAGGAATCTGGAAGCACTTTGCTGGGTGGTTCTGGCTCAGGGTCTCTCAGGAGCTTGCAGTCAGACATTGGCCAAGGCTGAAGTCCGGCTGGAGTCTGGGCTGGGCTGGTGGATGTGCTTCTACTGTGGGTCATTCACAGAGCTGGAGGCTTCGGTTACCCAGAACAGCGGTGTCTCCCTGGGGCTAGAGTGATCCAAGACAGAGAACAATGCAGGAGCCACATGACTCATAACCAAGCTCAGAAATCACACACAATCATTTCCCTCCCTTCCTTCCTTCCTTCCTTCCTTCCTTCCTTCCTTCCTTCCTTCCTTCCTTCCTTCCTTCCTTCCTTCCTTCCTTTCTTTCTTTTTTGGTACTGAGGATTAAACCCAGGGGCATTCTACCTCTGAGATATACCCCTGACCATTTTTATTTTTTATTAATTAATTTATTTTTTTGTGGTACTGGGGATTGAAGCCAGGGACATTCTACCTCTGAGCTATACCCCAGCCCGATTTTATTTTTATTTTTGAAACAGGGTCTCACCAGGTTGATGAGTTTCACTACTTGCTGAGAGTGTACTCAAACCTGTGATCCTCCTGTCTCTGCCTCCCAAGTACTGGGATTACAAGCATGCTCCACCATGCCTAGCTTATTTTTAATTTTGAAACAGGGTCTCACTAGGTTGCTGAGAGTCCCATTATGTTGCTAAAGCTGGTGTTGAACTTGCAATCCTTTTGTTTCAGCCTCCCAAGTACTGGAATTATAAGCATGCACCACTATGCCTGTCTGGGATGTTTGTTTTTAATTAGTAAAAAATGAAATACAAATTATAAGACTATGGGTGAATTTAATTTATGACAGGTTGAAACTTTCAATCCCATGTAAGAGGTAGAATGCTCCCGGGTTTAATCCCCTGTACCACAAAGGGGAAAAACAAAAAACCTGCTTCCTTCATTTAGGTCTTTTCCGCTTTTAATGTTTTTCAGGTAATCTCCCCACCCTGTAAAAACTGGAAGAAGCCGAGAGCGTGGTGGCTCATGCTTGTAATCCCAGCATTAGGGAGGCTGAGACCTGAGGATCCCGATTTGTGGCTAGCCTCAGCTACCTAGTGAGGCACTCTGCAACTTAGTGAGGCCCTGTTTCAAAATAAAGAATAAAAAACAGGGCTGGAAGCCGGGCATGGTGGCCCACGCTTGTAATCCCAGCATTCGGGAGGCTGAGACCAGAGGATCCGGGTTCGAGGCTAGCCTCAGCTACCTAGTGAGGCATTCTGCAACTTAGCGAGACCCTGTTTCAAAATAAAGAATAAAAAATAGGGCTGGGGGTGTAGCTCGGAGGTAGAATGCCCCTGAGTTCAATCCCCAGTACCGCAAAAAATAAAAAAAAATGAGCCGGGTGTGGTGGCGCACGCTTGTAATCCCAGCATTCGGGAGGCTGAGACCAGAGGATCCAGGTTCGCGGCCAGCCTCAGCTACCTAGTGAGGCACTCCGCAACTTAGTGAGACTTGGTTTCAAAATAAAGAATAAAAAATAGGGCTGGGGGTGTAGCTCGGAGGTAGAATGCCCCTGAGTTCAATCCCCAGTACCGAAAAAAACTAAAAATAAAAAAAATAGGGCTGGGGGTATAGCTCGAAGGTAGAATGCCCATGAGTTTAATCCCCAGTACCGCAAAAAACAAAACAAAAAAACTGGGAAGAAGCTTTATCAGCAATTTTTCTTATTTGTTGCATTGTAATTTTACATCAGACAAATGTATGCATAGCAATTGTGAAACAATGTATGGAGATGATTAATTTTCAATTTTAGATTTTAACTATAAAATAATAGAACTATAATTTTATTAATTTTAATTAGAGAAACAATTTTGCCATAATTTCACCATTCTAAGATAGCTGCTATCTTTGTTTTTCTTTTTTTTTCCCTTGTGTACATTCACTTCAATACTAACAATAATGATTAACATTTATTGTTTCCTTCTAGGCACTATTTTTAAGGCATTGCTTACTTAATCACTTCTTTAATCTTCTCAACCACTCTGTAACATAGATACTGTTATCCCTATTTTACAGATGAAGAAACTGAAGACCAGTGAATTTGAGGAATTTACTGTAGGACTTGAATCCAGGGAATTGGTTTTTTGAGCTTGGACCTTTAGCCTCTATGCTATGCAATCTCCCATCCTTAGCAGTGTTTTATTAATACTATTATTATTACGATCTATACTCATTATTTTTCCTTTTCACTTAACATTCAGACACATTTTCTCTTGTTTTGTAGCTCTTAGAATTTTAAAGAATCAGCTTTAGTTTGGCATACATTACATTAAATAAAATGCACCCATTTTAAGTGTTTAGGTGATAAGCTTAGATCAATGTCTATCCCTGTGTCACCAACCGGTGCAACTAAGATAAAGAACATTTTCATCATTCCCAAATGTTCCCCGTTCCCCTTTCCATTGATTTCCTCCCCAACCCCGCACCAGGTGGCAAATGAACTGCCGCCATCCTCATTTGTTCAACTTTCTCTTTGACCTATGAATTATCATTTTTTATGAGCTATCTCTATGTTATGTCACTCTTTATTCCTTGTTCTGAAGTCTACTTTTTTTTTTTTTCCTGAATAGTAATATAGCCTCTCCAGATTATGTGTGTGTGTAGTACTGGGAATTGAGCCCAGGGGCATTCTATCTCTGAGCTGCACCTCCAGCCCTATTTTTTATTCTTTATTTTGAAACAGGGTCTCACTAAGTTGCAGAGAGCCTCACTAAGTAGCTGAGGCTGGCTGCAAACCTGCAATCCTCCTGTCTCAGCCTCCCAAGTACTGGGATTACAAGCGTGCGCCACCACGCCTGGCTTTTCGGGTTACTTTTGAATAATATTTTCATGGTATATGTTTTTCTATCCTTTTGTATGTGTGTGTGATGGAGGGGGGAATGGGGTCTCACTATGCTATCCAGTCCAGCCCCCAAACACTTGGGTACAAGCAGTCTTCCTGCCTCAGCCTCCCAAGGAGCTGGCATAATAGGTACACACCACCACACCACTTTTCCTTTTAGCATATATTTAGAGTATATTCCTTCTAAGCAACATATATTGGGGTCTTGTTTCTTAATCTGATACTCTTTTTCTTTCAGTTAAGGTATTTCACACATTTACATCTAATTTAATTATTTACATTATTGGATTTAGATCTCTCATCATACTATTTGTTTTTTATTTGCTCCATCTGTTTCCCTCCACATCCCTTTTTCTTCATTCCTCCTTCTCCTCCTTCCCAGGGGTGGTTCCTCCCCCTTCCTTTTTCTCCATTCTTTTTTTTTTTTTTTTTTTGCGGTACTGGGGATTGAACTCAGGGGCATTCTACCTCTGAGCCTCTGAGCTATAACCCCAGCCCTATTTTTTATTCTTTATTTTGAAACAGGGTCTCACTAAGTTGTGGAGGTTCTTACTAGGTAGCTAAGGCTAGCTACGAACCCGGATCCTCCAGTCTCAGCCTCCCAAATGCTGGGATTACAAGTGTGTGCCACCATGCCCGGCTTCTTTTTCTCCATTCTTACCTCCATCATTCTCCTTCTCCTACTCCTCCTCCTTTTCCTTCTCAGGGTACTCTACCACTGAGCTATATCCCCAGCACTTTCTGTTTTTATTCTGACACAGGGTCTTCCCAATTGCCCAGGCTGGGCTCAAATTTACAATTCTCCTGCCTCAGCCTCCCAAGCTGCTGGGATTACAGGTATGCAGAAGGTAGATTTTCAAGGGTTGGTAATCTGTCTCCAGTCTCCTCCATGATAGGTAAGAAGTCTATTAATAAGGCCCTCCACTCAGGCATGGTGGCGCACGATTGTAATCTTAGTATTTGGGAGGCTGAGACAGGAGGATCACAGGTTTGCTGCCAGCCTCAGCTACTTAGTGAGGCCCTTCACAACTAGTGAGTCCTTGTTTCAAAATAAAGAATAAAATTAGGGCTAGGGGTGTAACTCGGAGGTAGAATGCCCCTGGATTCGATCCCCAGTACTGCAAAAAAAAAAAAAAAAAAAAAAAAAAAAAAAAAAAAAAAAAAAAAAAAAAAAAAAAAAAAAAAAAAAGAAAAGAAAAATAAGGCTCTTCTCCTTTTCCTTAGGGAAAAGGTGGTTTATTCTGGTGTTTATTCTGTCACAAACTTTTAGGAATTTTATTTTGTAAAAGTGTGAGATTGTGATTTCAATTTTTTTCTAAATTGCCACCTATTTGTTTACAATATTGCTCATTGGATAGGTGTTTTCTGCTCGTGGGATAAGTGTTAATGGCATCTTCATGACCTAAACTGTAAAGATATTTCTATAGTATATGTTCTGAAGTCAGGCTGACTTATACTTAGGCCTTGGCTCTCCATTTACTACTTAAATGTTGCTTATCCTGTCTGAATTTTTGTTTCTTCTTCTATAAAATAGTGATAATATTACTTATCAAAAGAGTTAACACTTTTTAAAGAGGTAATGTATTGTCAGAGGGTCTTGATGAAAAATTGCTCTATGCTTATATGTTTTTCTATAAGTAAAAGCAATAAATGTAACTAAAAAGCAATATTTGCTATGGAACTTACTTGTATGAAGAAAAAGCTCATAAAACTAGATAGCTTTCATAATTTTTTTTCTTTAGTTCTTGCAAGCATAGCTATATATCCTTGTTGGAGGATGTGTATTTTTCCATTAGCTCAGTGGAATTAAATTCCAGCACATATGGGAGAATGGAGTATTGTGTGAGCCTGAATAATTTAAGATTAAAAAAGAAAAATCCTGAACTCCATCAGGTTCCTGGAGCCAGACGTCCTCTCAGCTGCTAGCCACATTCTTGGTCTGACCCTTCTCATTCTTTGATTTTTTTTTTTTTTTTTTCTGTGCTGGCCTCTATTTTATATCTATTTTCATTCTTGCTTCTGGTCATAGTCCCAAACAAATATTGCTTGGTTTATCCTTTCCTGGGCTTACCTTCCTTTCATACTATCAGCAAATCACTTTTCATAATTTCCAAATTCATATGGGGCAGAAGTGGTAGCTGGCTGGAGAACTCTGGGGGAGGTGGAATGGGAGGCGGGGGAGGAAGGGAGGCCTCCTGGTTCTGTTCTTCAGCAAAAGCTTTGGGGAAACCAGGGACATGTGAGCTGCTCATAATCCTAAAATGAATATATTTTTTGCTTTTTCAGTCCTACCTAACTTAATCTAGATTATTTTTCAACTCTGATCTTTCGAATGGTTGGCATTTCGACAAAAGGATTTTGGTGAAAGACTTCTACCTGTCCCTAGCAAACATAATCAGGAGAAAGACTTAAAAAGTAGTGGAGGTTGGTGGTTGCCTTGGGATGAGAACTGTCATATTTTAAATGTGAAGTACCTCCCACCGCAAAGTGAAATGAACCAGATGGCAAAGGAGAATGTAGACAGATGCGCCCAGTTCATTGTAAAGCCCCAGAAGCCCATTCGGCCTTACATCTGCTCGACTCTAAATGACTTTCAAGAAGAGAGAAACTTTTTGGCAAGCAACATCTTCCCTCAGCTTAATGAACTCTGCCATTCCCGGGGCACGTACTTCAAAGCTGTGGACCTGAGGTGGTCAGTCTTGAAGGCCCAGCAGTCCTTACCCGCCAACCTGTATAGACAGTATTTTTGTCTCCACTCCCAGCAGCTGAAGCTCTGTCTCGACTGTGTGAGCAGCTGTCTCCCCTTTTTCTTGTGCATGCTGGGTCACACATACGGGGACTTCCTTCCCGACCACTTACCCTTCAGGTTCTTCAAAGGGGTGGACCTATCAAGTTTATCTGGAGCAGAACAGAATCTCTATGTTGCCGCCCAAAACGGTTATCCTTGGGTCCTGGAGACTCCCAATTGCAGTCTGATGGAGTTTGAGATCATCCAAGCAGCGTTTCGGAATGAGTCTCAATTTCAGTATTTTTACTTCAGGACTGGGACCACACTGCTAAAGGCTTTAGATAAGGAAAATGAGAAGGGGCTGTCCTCAGGACCTCTGGTGAATGAAGAGGAAAGATTGAAGATTGGAAAGCTTAAAGCCAAGATTATTAGTAAAGGGCTCCCTGTCAGGTTTTATAAAGATCTCCATGAGTTGGGTGAGCTGGTTTTCAAGGACTGGTCGGTGGTGATAGAAAAACTTAACCCAGCCACCTTAATGATTGAAAAAATAGGTTAGTGGTGTAAAGATGCCTTGATCTCTTATCAACATCAGATTTATGTTTTGTATGTCTCCCCAGGGAAGGAATTTTTAGGTCATGAAAGACTATTTAGGAAGTTAAGGAGCTAAGAGAAGACCCAGAATATCTAGCAGTTAACATGTAGCTCAGAGCACAGGTTCTCAAGCAGGGCTGATTTTGTGTCCTCCCTACTGGGGAACATTTGGCCTTGTCTAGAGACATTTTAGTTGCCATAATTAGGGGAGAGCTAATGACATATAGTGGGTAGAGGCCAGGGTTGCTGCTAAACATCCCGACTTCACAGAGCAACCCCCACAATAAAGACTTAGCCAGCCCCTAATGTCTGTGGTGCCACGGCCGTGAAACCCTGAGCTAAATGGAAGAGATTCCTGGTGATTTGTGTATATTATCACATTTCTTTTTTCTGTCCTAGGGATTGAACCCAAGGGTATTTAGTTCTGAGCTACACCCCTAGCCCTATTTTATTTTTATTTTTAAACAGGGTCTCGCTAAGTTGCTGAGACTGGCCTTGAACCTGCAATTCTCTTGTCTCAGTCTCCCAAGTACTGGAATTACAGGCATGCGCCACCACACCTGACTTTATTATCACATTTAATCTTTAGGGCTTAGCTCTGCAAAGTAGGTATTATAATTCTGTTTTTTTCAGATGAGCAAATGAAAGCTGCTGTATAGTAGTTAGTGACTTACCAATGTCACATAAGCACGAAGGGACTGATCCAGGATTTGAATCCAGGTTCCTCTGATTCTAAAAATCCATGCCTGTTCTCCTTGATCTTTACTTTTCAGAGTGTGAGTTATGGACTAACAAGCTTGTTAGAAATGCAGAATCTCAGTCCCTAATCCAGATAAACAATTAAAATATGCATTTAACAAATAACCAGGAAATTTGGATGCACATTAAAATTTGAGAACATTATAACATCATGTTGCCCAACATCACATTGCCTCTAAATGAAATGATTACCTTCACTTCTAAAAATAGTGTCTTATGGACATGTACCAACATAAAATGGGGAGAGCAGTGTCAAAGCCTGGCAAAGATTCTTCACCTAGACAAACTTCTGGAGGGATCTGTGACACCCCTAAAGTAATATTAAAAATAGAATGTTTATAAGCATGCATGTGTTTGGCAGGGGGAAGGAAGATGCTCTGTGATTCTCAAAAGGTCCAATGACTCAAAAAAGTTATGAATTACTGATGTAAGGAACTAATTAATGTGAGGATGCAAAATAATGGCAGGTGGCCAGACAGTCAGTGGCCCTTTTAATATGATAAGGAGCAGGTAGATGGGAGGGAAACCAAAAAATGTTGACCCAGATAGAGTCATTCAAATTCAGTGCTGAGGGTGGTGGTCAAAAGTCACTTGTATTGGCCACACAGAACTCTGCCCAGAACCCTGGAAAAGAACATTATTGCCAGTCACAACTCTTGATTCCAAGTAACTCAAACTGGCTTCAACAGAAGGGACCTTATAGCTTATATTACTGCAAAGTCCAGGATTCGAGCTGGTTTGGCTCGGGCTTTATCCAGTGGCTCCAATGATGTTCCTAAGCTCGGGTTCTTCAGTGTTTCTCAGTCTGGCTCTGCTGTTCTGATGTTGGCTCAACTCCTTAGCCCCTTAGAAGAAGACTGCAGCTCCAGGTTCAAGTTCAGCAGAACTGGCTCAGAGTCCTAGCATTGAGTCATTCTGTCTCTGATTAGCCTGGCCTGGGCCATGTTCTTGTATTTGACCCAGTCACTGGCGCCAAAAGAATGTGGTGCTCATATAGCTAATCCTGGGTTGTAGGCCACCTCTGGAGCCAGAGGTGGAGTCATGAACTGAAAATATGAATTGAGAGTTGGGATGGGTGAATTCCCAAAGATGATCTAGTGGTGTTACTGAACCTAGGGGAGAGGCATTGGATGCCAGGGAGCCAGGAAACATCCCAAATATTTACTACAGGCTTGAAGTTTTAGAATCTGACTCCAGACATGTCCTTAGATCCTGGACTTTTTAATTTCAAGCTGTGTGATTCTGAGAAAATTGCTTAATACTGGGAAGCCTTAGTTTCTTGTATAAAATACATTAATAGCAATCATTTTGAGAGTAATAACACATGTGAAGGGCATAAAACAGCCTGGCACATGTTGGTCTCAGAGTAAATACTGACAAGAATAACAAATGGGTCTCAAAGAATATATACATTTTTTAAAAGTCTGAAATATGGTTAATATTAATATTGTTATTATTGTCCTAATCTCAATTTGGATCACATCCATTGATGATTATTCACTAATATGTATATGAATTGAGTCTTTTTGTATATTTGGATTGAGGTAACCTTTTTTCTTTATAGTATTCTTAGTCGTGTGTGTGTGTGTGTGTGTGTGTGTGTGTGTGTGTGTGTGTGTTTTACGGGGAATTGAACCCACGGGCATTCTATCTCTAAACTATTCCCCCAGCTCTATCTTTTTTTTTTTTTGAAACAGGGTCTCACTAAGTTGCTGAGGCTGGTAGAGAACCTTTGATCCTCCTGTCTCAGCCTCCCAAGTACTAGAATTATAGGCATGTGGCATGTGCCACTGTGCCTGGCTTCCTCTTAGTCTTTGATTTTGAATATAGTTGAAATATTACCTCATATTAGATTTCATTCTTTTATTTATTTATTTAATTAATTAATTAATTTATTTTTTTGCGGTACTGGGGATTGAACCCGGGGCATTCTACCTCTGAGCCAAACCCCCAGTCTTATTTTTTATTCTTTATTTTGAAATAGGGTCTCACTAAGTTCCAGAGAGCCTCACTAAGTAGCTGAGGCTGGCTGCGAACTCGGATCCTCTGGTCTCAACCTCCCAAGTACTGGTATTACAAGCGTGCGCCACCATGCCCGGCTAGATTTCATTCTTTTTTTTTTTTTTTTTTTTTGCGGTACTGGGGATTGAACTCAGGGGCATTCTACCTCCGAGCTATACCCCCAGCCCTATTTTTTATTCTTTATTTTGAAACTGAGTCTCACTAAGTTGCGGAGTGCCTCACTAGGTAGCTGAGGCTGGCCGCGAACCTGGGTCCTCCGGACTCAGCCTCCCGAATGCTGGGATTACAAGCGTGCGCCACCACGCCCAGCTAGATTTCATTCTTGAATGTATATATGTGAGCTAAATGGCTGAATTAAAGGTACACAATGGGTGGATTATAAAACAATTCTTTAGAAAGAATGCTAAATTCTTTCTCTGTGGGTTCTATGATACCTTTTAATTACTCAGATAGTTCCAAAATGTTCATAGTAGAACATTTGGGCAGCTGGTAGTTGTAAGGCAATTCAGAGCTATCAGTTTATATTCTCTTTTTTTCTCTTTATGGTACTGGGGATTGAACTCAGAGTCATTCTACCTCTGGGATATCCCCCCCAGCCCTATTTTATTTTTTATTTTGAAATAGAGTTTCCCTGAGTTGCTAAGGGCCTCCCTGAGTCCTGAGGCTGGCCTTATTCAATGTATATAATCCTCCTGTCTCAGCCTTCAAATACTGCTTCAAACTGGGCGTGATGGCGCACACTTGTAATCCCAGCATTTGGGAGGCTGAGACCGGAGGATCCTGGTTCCTGGACAGCCTCAGCTACCTAGTGAGGCATTCCGCAACTTAGTGAGACCCTGTTTCAAAACAAAGAATAAAAAATAGGGCTGGGGGTATAGCTCGGAGGTAGAATGCCCCTGAGTTCAATCCCCAGTACTACAAAAAAAAAAAAAAAAAAAAAAAAAAAAAAAAAAAAAAAAAAAAAAAAAAAAAAAAAAAAAAAAAAAAAAAAAAAAAAAAAAAAACCAAAAAAAACCAAAACAAAACAAAACAAAAAAAACCCAAAAAACAAAAAGCAACAAATACTGCTTCAAATATGGGCACCACTATGACTAACTCATCAGTTTTATATTCTTGACGCTCAGAAATAATCTGAGGTCCTTGAAGATATTTGAGTTTAGTGGGTGAAGTTCAAGATTAGCTAAAGAGATCTTTTGGACTGTGAGGTCATCCCAAATTCTGTTGAAGAGAAACTTGAAGCTGAACTTGGCCAGGCTTTATGTCTCCAGGTCTATTCTGGCCTTAACCCAAACATTGGAGCAGCCCAGTTAATTATGGAAGTATAAGGTGTGAGTCTTGGGAACCTACCAGACTAACCTATCATATTTCTTTTCCAATATATGTTGATAATAGCCTTTATCCCCGGCCCCCAAAAAAGCTGGAGAATATGTGTGTTTCCAGAGATAGGAGGGCATTTTGGCAGTCCAGAAACACCCTGACTTTAGTTAGGTGATGTATTTGGAATTATAGAAAACTGAAACTGGAAGGGACCTCAGGGATCATCCAGTTGTCTGGCCCTCTCCCTTATTTCACCAAAGCTCAAGGGACCTTCCCAATGGCAGAGTTGCTGCTGTACCCATGGTTGTTGTCTGCATTGGAGCATCTTACCCTAAATATACAATCAATTCCCCCACCTCTGCCATGGATAGACATACAGACATGCCCCACAGGACTGGATTGGATAGCTTTATATTTAGCTAACAATTTGAAATAATGTCAGAATATATGTAGCAAGAATGTTTTTTTCTCTGTCATTCTGAGGTCTTGAAATAACTTGGAATCCTAAATAGGATTCCATGTACAACATGGGGAAGATTAAATTGTTTGCCTGTAATTTCCTTTTATTAGCATATAGCATGGGCTGTGAACTATGGCACCACCATAGAGAGAAGGTGGTATAGATAGAGAGGCAGATTCCTTCTTTAGCATTTATAATAACCATGTGCA
Source organism: Graphiurus murinus (assembly GCA_004027655.1). Taxonomy (NCBI): domain Eukaryota; kingdom Metazoa; phylum Chordata; class Mammalia; order Rodentia; family Gliridae; genus Graphiurus; species Graphiurus murinus. Next base: position 21,856 of record PVLC010010443.1, on the reverse strand, counting down.
ACTGGAAATGTAAAACTACAAATCTAAGATCTTAAAATTTATCTTTTTGATCATAAAGACTACAAGCACAGCTTTGAGCGTTTCTATCATGAAGAGTTTATTAAAAAGTGCGAGCAAGTATTTATTGTTTCTAAGGAGTCAAATAGGACCTTTGAAATCTTGGAAAGATTTGCCTTAAAGGATGTGGAACTTGACATTAATGACACAGCTGACACAGCAGCAGTTTCCAGTTCAGACTCTGTTCTCAGGTAAGATGTCTTAGGTGCCTCACTCTAAACAGCTTTGTCTGACTTTGGTAAATGTGATTCCCCCAAATTTGGAATGTTCAGCCTCACTTTCTCTATTTTATGACCATACTTACCTGTAAGGGACTCTGTAAAGCCAACCTGGAGTTAGATTTTTTTTTTTTTTGTCACATATCACTTCTGGTACTTAACATACTTCCTTCTAGTGTCCATAAAAAGGTTATATAAACTCTTGGAGGGCAGGGAACCTCCTTTTATCTCTAATACATCAAAGTTGATATAAGTAATTCCTGAGAATGATGGAATGGCTTTTTGCATGCACACATGTGCTGGGGATTGAACCCATGGACATTCTACCTCCTAGCTACACCCCCAGCCCCATTTTATTTTTTATTTGGAAATAGGGACTCACTAAGTTGCTGAGTACCTCACTAATTTGCTGAGGCTGGCTTTGAACCTGTGATCCTCCTGTCTCAGCCTCCCAAGTACTGGGATTACAGGCATATGCCACCATGCCCAGCAACAGAATGACTTTAAAGAGAAGAAATTAAATTAGAGAATATGTATATTGCATTTGCATGATATTATGTAGTTTACGGAGAACTCCCATGTATATCACCAGCTCCTTATTAATTACATTCAGATACTTAGCTAGTACATGTCACATGATATGAGCCATAACATTATTTGTGTTTATGTAGAAGTAATCAAGTTATCGTACCCAGTGCATGCGCTCCTCTTTTGGGGTATCCAGCATTCTCTACAATACCACCCCTATCTCTCTATCCCCCTGGGTGATGACACCCTGTTCACCACCCACAGGCATTGAGAGGCCGAGGCCACGGTGCCAGAGCTGTTTGTCCCAGGTGTCTCTCCCAGTCTCGTTCCTAGAAAAGGGGAAGCTTCTCAGGATAGTTTCGTTTCTTCCATCCTCATCCTCCTGCTCTTCCCATGGGTCTCATTTAATCTGTAAGAGTTTTGTGGTTTGAAATAAGCAGCTGGGATGGTGAAGGGCTATCCTGGGCCACTGTTCCCCCTGGCTCAGCATGTGGTCACTCAGAGCTTCAACATTCGTGTGGTTCTGGGAACCAAGAGGAAGACAATTAATTTGTTTAATACAACATGACAGTAAATGTTTTTAAGACTGTTGAAGAAAGATATAGGTTATGTGTTTGAAGTGTTAGGCTTGAGTGGTGGTGCATGCTTGTAATCCCAGCATTTGGGAGGCTGAGACTGGAGGATCCGGGTTCAAGGCCAGCCTCAGCTACCTAGTGAGGCACTCCGCAACTTAGTGAGACCCTGTTTCAAAATAAAGAATAAAAAATAGGGCTGGGGGTACAGCTCGGAGATAGAATGCCCCTGAGTTCAATCCCCAGTGCTGCAAAAAAAAAAAGTTAAAATGTTAGACTTGAGTAGACAGCTCCATAGAAATAGAAAGCTGAGTAGTGAGGGAAATGTAGAGTGAATCTTAGCGGGTGCAATTTCTTTTTGCAGTCCTGAAAACGTTCTGGAATTAAATAGTGGTGATATTTGTACAACCTTGTAAATATAATGAAAATCACTGGTTGTGTGTGTGTATGTGTGTGTGTGTATTAGTGTTACTGGATCCTCTGAGCTATATCCCTTCCCTTCTTTTATTTTAAAATTTGAAACAGGGTCTTGTTAGGTTGCTGAGAGTCTTGCTATATTGCTGAGGTTGTCCTAGAAACCTGTGATCCTCCTATCTCAGCCTCCCAAGTACTGGGATTACAGGTGTGTACCACTATGCCCAGCAAAATCACTGGCTTGAGCACTTTAAAGCAATGAATATTTTGCATGTGGATTATTTATCATTTTATAATTTTAAGTATTTCAGAGTAGATGGAAATCTAATATATGTTATTACATTGGACAGCTCAAATTGTTGGGTCCAGTAAAATAAAACAAGACCTTTTAGACTAGTTGTATGAAAATATCCAGGGCTTTGTTTGCTTCACCATTTGGAAACAATGCTCTGTATTGTATGTTCCTGAATAGAATGTATAGGTCAACAGAAAAGGAGTGTTCTTTCAAGTTTCAAAGCATTGTCTTAATAGCCAACCCTATAGATTAATGGTGTTCTCATTTTAAAAAGAAGCCACAGATTGCTTTGAAATATCTTCATTTTTTTTTGTTGGTCTTGAGAAGAAATCATTAAGACCCTAGCCTTAGTTGTATGAATATAGCATATGTGCATTTTTTTTTCACTGATTTTACCTATTTGCTACCAATAATTTTTTTTTTTTTTTGCGGCACTGGGGATTGAACTCAGGGGCATTCTACCTCCGAGCTATACCCCAGCCCTATTTTTTTATTCTTTATTTTTTGAAACAGGGTCTCACTAAGTTGTGGAGGGCCTTACTAGGTAGCTGAGGCTGGCCACGAACCTGGATCCTCCGGTCTCAGCCTCCCAAATGCTGGGATTACAAGCGTGCGCCACCACGCCTGGCTCAATAATTGTTTTATACATGAGGATACCACAGTGATCAAAAGAGAAAAGCTCTGCCTTTGTGGAGCTGCAGTGTGGACCCAGGCAGTACACATAACTATAGTTATTTGGAGTGGAGTGAAGCATTGGAAGGGAATAGGCCAGCTGAGGGTGAGGGAAACCCTTGTGACAAGGTGATGCTTGGGTAATTACTAGACACAGTGGGGAGCAAGCTATGCAAATATGGTCTGGAGGGGCCTTCCAGATGAGGTAATAGCAAACACAGAGGCCCTGAGGCCGGCGAAATAGCAAGGAGACCAGGCCACTTGGACCAAGTTGGAGTTGCAGGGGGAGAGGTCGGGGATGAGACTGGAGGTAGAATGGATGGCTCTGGTCTCACTGGTCACTGTAAGGACCTGGATTTTTACTGGGGTTTTCTTTTGTTTGTTTGTTTGCTTTGTGTTGTTAATACTGGGAATAGAACCCAGGGCCTCACACTTGCCTTGAAAATATTGCTAAGAGTCATTCTTGCAGCCTCCAATTCAGCTTTTTTTTTTTTTTTTTGTGGTACTGAGGATTGAACTCAGGGGCGTTCTACCTCCAAGCTACACTCCCAGCCCTATTATTTTTTATTCTTTATTTTGAAACAGGGTTTCACTAAGTTGTGGAATGCCTCACTAGGAAGCTGAGGCTGGCTGCGAACCCGGATTCTCTGGTCTCAGCCTCCCAAATGCTGGGATTACAAACCTGCGCCACCATGCCCAGTTTAACTCAGCTTTCTTTCACACCTAACTTATGTTTTTGATCGGAGCAATCACCTACCTATATGCCATTTGTGTGTGTGTTTGGTACAGGGGATTGAACACTGGGGCGTTCTACCTCTGAACTACACACCCAGTTCTATTTTATTTTTATTTTGAAACAGGGTCTTATGAAATTGCTGAGGGCCTTACTAAGTTGCAGAGGCTGACCTTAAAACTGATCCTCCTTTCTCAGTCTCTATATGACATATTTTGACAGGCTCACTATGGCTGATTGGTTGAGGTTAGAACAACAAAGCTGCAAATAGGATGCAAACTTAAATCCTACCATTTAAATTGATTCCTAATTCATATTCATGGATATTAATGGAGGTAGAATTTTTTTTTTTTTTTGCATTCTACCTCCAAGCTACACCCCCAGCTCTTTTTATTTTGAAACAGGATCTTTCTATAAGTGCTGAGGATCTCACTAAATTGCTGAGGCTGGCCTTGAATCTGCAATCCTCCTTCTCAGCCTCCCAAGTACTGGGATGACATACATGCACCACCATGCCCAACTGTAAATATTCTTGACTAAATTTCACCCCTTTTATTTTTCAGAATAAATCCTCTCCCAGCTTACAAGTCTATTTTACTCTTGTCTGGAGAACGTGGTTGTGGGAAGTCCACTCTAATTGGCAAGTGGGTGAATGACTTCAGAAAGAAGTACCCGAGCATACTGATGATTCCTCATTTCGTGGGGAGCACCTGTGAAAGTAGCGATGTCATGTCTGTGATCCATTACTTCATCATGGAATTGCAGCACAAAATCCATGGTAACAGAACCAGACATTGGCATTCATTCAGAAAACGCCGCTGAGTTAGAAACCACTGCTGCCCTCTCCTGCCCCTGCGCTAGTGTTCTCTTGTTCTAATGTAAACCCTGTATTGTCTCACCTATGTATCTACCACCTCTTCCCTCACAGAGCCAAATTGTGTGTGTGTGTGTGTGTGTGTGTGTGTGTGTGTGTGTGTGTGTCCCCTCTCTCCCTTCCTTCCCCAAATATTAACTGAGTACCTTCACGTATCAAGGCACCATCCGGAGAAAAGTAGACAAAGTCCTTGCAGACGAAACCCTCATGGAGTTTTCAGGTTACTGGGAAGAGATTAGGACAAACAATTGAGTAACTAAATAAAAGATATAGAAGCAAGATGACAGTGAGTTCTATGAAGGAAAAGCAAAGCAGAGAAAGAAGGTGGGCAACTTGTATAGAGGAACTGGTAGGAGTTTAAATAGCCCTGGGAAGTCTCACTGAGAAAGGGCCATTTAAATAAATACCTGAGCCAGGCATGATGGTGCATGCCTGTAATCCCAGTGCTTGGGAGACTGAGACAGGAAGATTGCAGGTTTGAAGCCAGCCTCAGCAAGTTAGCAAGACTCTCAGCAGCTTAGCAAGACCCTGTTTCCAAATTTAAAAAAAAAGGACTGGGGGTGTAACTCACAGATAGAACACCCCTGGGTTCAATCTCCAGTACCAAAACAAACACAAACAAACAAATAAATAAATAAATAAATGCTAGGTAGCTGAAAGGAGAGGAGGGAGGGAGCCAGGTACCTATTTCAGGAGTAGTTTTGCTACAGGAGAAGAGCACCAGCTCCCAGGCAGACATGCCTCTTGACCATGCTCCTCCTCTTCAGTTCAGTAACTGTTTATTGAGCGTGCTCACTCACCCACTCATTCATTACACAGTATTTACTGGCTGCCTCGTCTGTGCCAGGCACTCCTCTGGGTTTCTGGGAATATGAGTAGGTCAGGTAATAAGGTCTCGGCTCCTGTGGCTATTATGTGCTAGTTGAGAAAGGAAGGTACCAAATGGGTAAGAAATGTATGTATAGTGATAGGTGCCATGCCAAGTGATGCTGTAAGGCCACAGGGTGGCTATTTAGGTGAGAAGTCAGGGACTGTGTCTCTGTATTAGTTACGATGACTGCAGCTGCTCTATCAACTAAATCCCACTCAAGTGCTTTCTCAAATACAATCTCATTTCTTACTCTCGTTAACAGTCTAGAATGTGGCTCCTGATTAGATAATGAGAGATTTCCTTCTGAGGTGATTTGGGGACATGGGTTCTTTCCACCTGTGTCATCCCCTGGGGCCTCAGAGTCCTCCGCTTTGGGCTGGAGGAAGAGGAAAGAGGGGAAAAGGCACACCGTTCCCTAGAAGTGTCAGCCTGGAGGTAATAGGCATCTGACAACTCCTGTTCTGTTGGTAACAGCTTGGCCACATGAGGGACCAAGCAGGTGTACAAAGTCGACCCCCTCCCCCAAGGGGCAGCAGGAACTTTTGTATGACAGGTAGTCATCTTCTCTGCCACACTCTCTGGGGACATCTCATTGACCAGAGGGAGCCAGCCACGTAGAGACCAAAAGAAAGAACATTTCAAATGGAGGGAAAAGCTAAGGTAGTGCCACAGCATCTGAGCTGGAAACAAAGCTGACTCATTTAAAAAGGGCGAGAGGGCCAGCATGGCCAGAAAGCAATGGATAGTAGGGAGAATCTGTCAAGGGAAGCAGGAGGCGAAGGGGGGGTGACTTCATAAAGGGACTTTGTGGGCCAGAAATCGGGTATGGCAATATGAGTGACATGAGAGGCCAGTGGAGAGACTTAAGCAGGGGAATGACGTGATTTGATTGATACAAACTCAGTGTGATGGTGGAAATGATGCAAGGGAGCAAGGCTGGAGGAGGCGAGAATACTTGTCAGACTAGTGCAGTGGTCTAAGCGAGAGACGATGGTGGCTTGGAAGAGAGTGATGGCGGTGGAGGTGGAGGGCTTGGGGGTTGAGAATTTGCTGAGGAATTGGCCAGAGGGGTTGAGGGAAAAGGAGGAACTGAGAATAACTCCCCATCCTTGGCTTTAGGAAACCGGATGGAGGGCAAGGATGTGGACTGAAAGGGGGGCGCTGGTAGGGGAGGGGAAGCAGGTTTGGAGGGAAGCCAAGAGTTCCCGTCTGGATGTGTGATATTGGAGATGCGAGGTGTGTGGCAGCCAGTGGTAATAATCATGTGTGGGATCTGTGTTGTGTCTAATTCTGTCCTGGGAGCAGCTAGGGGCCTGACCACCTGCGCTCAAACCGTGCCACGACTTATTAGCTGTGTGTCCCTAAGTGAGTTATTTTAATGCTCTGTGGCTCAGTTTTCCCATTTGTACTATGTGCATAATAAAAGAAGAAGAAGAAGAAGAAGAAGAAGAAGAAGAAGAAGAAGAAGAAGAAGAAGAAGAAAGAAAGAAAGAAAAGAAAAGAAAATTTGTCTTGCAGGTAGTTGAGAGGATTAGCTAAGATAAAGAATGGAAGACAAAGGCATTTAGCTCAGCCCTGGGATTATACCAGGGCTGATAAGTGTCAGCTATTATTATTACAAATTATTAGGTGCCTACTCTGTGTTTACAAGTCTATGGGTCTGTCTTTGCCTGCTTGTGGGAGCTCACCTCTTCTCCTGCAGGGCATGTACCTGCGTGCACCTCTGGGTCCCAAGAGAATGCGTGGGTGCGTCTGGATGGGCTCATTCCATCTGGGAGAGGCTGGTGTTTGAGTCTGAGCATGTGGTGGTGTCTGAATGAATGGAGTGACCGTGTGGTTGAGCGCTCACTGGCTGCATTTCTTGGGCTTGTAAAATGGGTAAAATCAGAATCGTAGAAGCAGGTGTGACAGTCTCTCGAAGGCCACTCCTTCTATTCTGGCAAGTCCCCAAGGCGTTCACTCTGGCAAGGCTGATGATGTAAACTCAGTTGAACACACCCAATTAAGATTTCGTTCCCAGCGCAAATTGTTATTTTAATGAGTATGTTTTGGGGTGCTAACAGGTCCTAATAAAAACAGTGGCTAACTTTCAAACAAGCAGATCTTTAGCCTGACAGCAGTAGAATAAATTCAGGAACAGCCTAGGAATACTTGACACCTCCTTTCCACGAAAGAACACCCCTCTTCCTTAAGGGTGGGAGGCCCAGGGGAGGCCCTGTGGTTCTGGATCTTAATAGTTTACGTAAGTTCTCTGTGCCTCAAACATTTATATATAAAATGAGCATGGGTTGAACAATACCCACTTCTTAAGACTATATGAGAATTAAAAGATAACACAGGTAAAGAATTTAGAATGGTCCTGGCACACTGCTGCCATCATTGTTGTTGTCATTATTCTTCACTGGGCTTGCTGGTAGTGTGTGTATGTGTGTGGGGCTGCTAAGGGAAACAAGACACGCCTACTCATTACCTAGATTAAGGAGAGGAAGGACTACAATTCAAGAGTTTGCTGTCACCATTGCAGCCCCCAGAGACCACATGGAGGGTGAGGGGGACACCGGCCCCCAGGGTCATTTGCCGCAGCTGCCTGTGCTGTAAAGCTGGTTTTCTCTGGTGGAGTGAGCGTGGGTGCAGGAGGAGAGCAGATGCCTGCAACACACTCAGCTCCTTTGCAGAGGGCGGTTTCCTGTGGCCCACCTCAGCTATCTGTGCTGAGAACTCCCCCAGCCCAATCTGGGACATTAGCCGCCCCTGGTAACGCTCACATCTCTGCTCCTCAGACCCCCAGAGAGGGACTGTGGAGGAGAACTTCCTCTTTCTCTTGCCTGCTTCGCAGGGAGCTGGTGTCACCATCTTTCTTATTTACATGTTTCCTGCCATGGTACCCAGTGAAACCTGATAGTGTCACAGGGCTGTGAGTTTCCTTCAGTTCTTGACTCCCCAAAAGAAAGATTTCATTGGGGGACACAGATAGGGTAAGAATAGTGGGTTTTATTGGGTTCATCACCAGGAAGGTCACAGAGCTGATGGTCCAAGAGTGGGAAGAGAAAAAAAGAGACGAGTTTGCCGCTTGGTGTGTTGTTATACTGTGCAGAAATCCCACCCCTCTCATGCATAGTAATTTGCTGTGGTTATATTTGGGTTTCATGCTGCCATGTGGAATTTTCTACTGGGGTCTAAAGCTGCAGTGTAATGGGTTGGAAGTCTCTGACCCAGCTGAGTGGGGCAGTCTGCCTATCTATTCTCAGGAAGGCTCCTCCCTGTCCCATTTCTTTTTTTTTTTTTTTGAGGTACTGGGGATTGAACTCAGGGGCATTCTACCTCTGAGCTATACCCTCAGCCCTATTTTTTATTCGTTACTTTGAAACAGGGTCTCACTAAGTTGTGGAGTGCCTCACTAGGTAGCTGAGGCTGGCCGAGAACCCGGATCCTCCGGTCTCAGCCTCCCAAAATGTTGGGATTACAAACGTGCACCACCACACCCAGCCCCTGTCCCATTTCGTTACCCACCCTGCTCATCTCTGGCTAACTACCTAGCAGTGGCAGCCCTGGAAAACAGTGAGTCCCATTAACTGAAGACTGCCTGAGCACCAGGCACTCTGCAGAGTGCTGTACCAGCATCTCATTGCATGATCTCTGTGAGTGGCTGGGAGCATTAGCATCCCCACCAGGAGGCTGAGGCCCAGGATGGCAGGCGACTCAAGGTCAGCTCAAGGTAGGTCTCCATCGAGTAGGCAGTGTCTCGTCCTCTGCTCATGCCAGGCTCAAATATATACGTATTTGGTAAGACTGAACCCAGGGCCATTTCTATACCCTCAGCCTTTTTTTTTTTTTTTTTTTTTTTTGGTACTGGGGATTGAGCCCAGAGGCATTCTATCTCCAAGCTACACCCCCAGTCCTATTTTTTATTCTTTATTTTGAAACAGGGTCTCACTAAGTTGAGGAGGATCTCACTAAGTAGCTGAGACTGGCTGCAAACCCAGATCCTCCAATCTCAGCCTCCCAAGTACTAGGATCACAAGCATGTGCCACCATGCCCGGCTTCCCTAGCCCTTTTTCTTTCTTTCTTTCTTTTATTTTATTTTTGCGGTACTGGGGGTTGAATTCAGGGGCATTCTACCTCCGAGCTATACCCCAGCCCTATTTTTTTTATTCTTTATTTTGAAACAGAGTCTCACTAAGTTGCGGAGTGCCTCACTAGGTAGTTGAGGCTGGCCACGAACCCAGATCCTCTGGCCTCAGCCTCCCGAATGCTGGGATTACAAGAGTGCACCACCATGCCCAGCTTTTGTTTGTTTTTGAAATAGGATATTGCTAGGTTTTTAAGAGCCTCACTATGTTGTGGAAGCTGTCCTCAAAGCTGTGATCCTCCTGTCTCAGCCTCTCAAGTACTGGCATTACAGGTGTGTGCCACCATGCCTAGCTTCAAAAATATTTTTAATATAAAATCTTGAAAAATGCATTGGAGACATCTGGTGATAGTAAATGTCGTTACCCCTTTGGGAATGGATATTTTGAGGGCGCTAATCAAACATGTACATGTGTGTGTCAGCTGTTCGGCTGTGGGTAGCACACTTTCCCCAATCTCTTCTGCTTCCCTGGCCTGTTAACATATAGTAGCAATGACAGAAACCTTTTCACCTGATTTGACATTTCTCTACTGTAGGTACTCAGCTCGAAATGGATATTCTTAACGAAGTCTCAAATGGTTTGATCTTTTCACTTCTTGTAGAAGCGTTCATTGCCTCCATCAGTTTAAAGCCATGTATACTTGTACTAGATGGAATTGAAGAATTGATTGGTATTTATGGAATTTCAGGTCAGAAGGTACTATCTTTAAAAATAATGCCTAATTTATTATTATGTTATAAAAAGAAAACCCCATTATCTAGGCTGTAAGTAATGCCTTTCCACTGCATTGCACACCTCTGGTTATATCCCATCACTGATTTTAGTTACTGCTTTATATTTTACTGAACAAATATGTATATAGCATTTACAATGGGCTGGATACCATTTTAGGAACTTTAAAAATATTGACACATTTAACGCACACGACCAAATGAAGAAGAGACTGGTCATCATCCCTATTTACAAAGAGGGGACTGAGCCAGAGACGGTAGGTGGCTTGTCTAAGGCCCAAAGATAGTTAAGCAGTGAACTCAGAATTCAGACATGTGTAGTCCTGCAGATATGCCCCTATTTCATACTTTGACTAGTCATTTATTGGGCTCCTATTATGTCTCCTTTCTCCCTCCTTCCCCCTCTCCCTCCCTCCTTTCTTCTTTCCTTCCTTCCCATCTCCTCTCCCCTTCCCTTTCTCTTTCATTCTCTCTTTCTATTTTGGTACTTGGGCATTGAACCTGGGGACATTTTACCTCTGAGCCACACCCCAATACTATTTTATTTTGAAACAAGGTCTTGCTAAGTTGCTGAGGCTGGCCTCAAATATGTGATCCTCCTTTTTCAACTTCCAAGTACTGGGACTATAGGAGTATGTCACCGCATCTGGCTTGCTCTTTATGTTTTATGGTTTGGTTCACGTCATCTATGTTAATTTTGTAAGTGCCAAATCCCATTCACTGGTTGCCATCTTTAGTTTTTCTTCTTTTTGAAATAGTATTGGAGCTACTTCTTTGGGAAGCAGTTTCTTTAAAGCTTAAAAAAATATATATAATCAATAAATTAGGTAAAATGTTCTCCTAGAAAATATGATAAAAAGGAAGAAAACAAACCAGTCTTACCATTTTTTTTGGTTTTGTTTTTGTGGTGCTGGGTATTAAACCCAGGGACATTCTACCTCTAAGCTACGCCCCCAGCCTGATTTTATTTTTTATTTTGAAACAGAGTCTCACTATGTTGCTGAGGGCCCTGCTAAGTTTCTGAGGCTGTACTCAAACCTGCGATCCTCCTGTCTCAGCCTCCCAAGTACTGGGATTACAGATGTGTGCCATCACGCCTGGCTAGTCTCACCACTCTTAGCCATTTTGGTGGTGTATAGATAGCCTTTTTCTGTGGGATGTCTATATCTATTATACACCGTGTATTACTTAATGATGGGGACATGTTCTGAGAAATGCATTTTTAGGTGATTTCATCATTATGCAAACATCATAGAGTGCACTTATACAAACTATGATGGCTACAATGTCACTAGGTGATATAATCTTATGGGACCACTGTTACATATGCTGTCCGTCATTGACCAAAACATCATTATACACTGCATGATTGTGCATGTTTATGTAAATGAAGTTACACACCATATTGCTTTGTTATCTATTTCTTAATTTACTACATGACAATCATAGCACATCCAACATAATTACTGACTACTTAACTCTGGGCAAAACATTGTGAGCAAAGATTGACACAATCCCTGCAAAAATGCAGCTTTCATCCTAGTGGGGAATGGCAGACACTAATGGAATTGTGTTATTCAAGTGTAAAATTCAACCTCTGTGAGTACTGCCACAGATCAGTATGTAGTGTCAGGATCCTTGAATGAAGGGACCTAACCTCCACAGGTAGCTTCCTGTAAGAAGGACCTGAGGGAAAGCCCTGTAGGAGGAGAGGGGACTGTCGCTGCATACCTGAAGCCATTTAGTGCAGTGGTTAGGAGCCTGCCCCGGGAGCCAGCCCCAGGGTATGAGTCAGCAGAATGAATTAGATAAGGTGTTTAGTCCCCCTATGCTTCACTTTCCTCCTCTGCCTTTCTAGAAGGTTGTTATAAGACTCAAATGAGGGTATTAAATTGTGTTCAGGATTTAACTTATGAAATGTGGAGACACCAGTGGAACTGAAGGAAGATCTGATCACTTACACAGCCTGAGAGAAGGGAACTCTCCTTTCAGGCCCCAGGAGAAGTACCAGGGAGGTCAAGAGGCAAAGAACAGAGAAAGGAGAAACTGAGGCCAGAGCCTCCAATGGGTTTTCTGGGGAAAGGCAAGGCAGGCAGAGTAAACCCTTCAGGATTGGGTAGTTTGAAAATTCTGGTGGGCTTTGGGACAGGGGGGCTGTCCCTCATTGTCTGATACCTGGCTCTGGGTTGATTTAAAGCAGAGGAAATATCTGCCGAGTACACAAGAGTTAGATAAGAAGGGTGGGGCCTGCCCTTGGATCCATGACCTGCACCTGAAAGATATATGCCAGGGAAATTGCCCACTACCCCCAGGAATTAGCTAGCTTTGGGAAAGGCAGTCTTTCCCTGGGTCTGTAAGGCCCTGAGAGATGTCAGAATGTCCTAAGATACAGAAAATACCAAACATAAGTAATGCCATTAGTACCCAAAGCCACTCATCACAACACCTCACTCAGAGGAAGCAGACAGTACAAGAGTTGCTCTTACTTGGCAAAGAGGGCTGGGGAAAGCTGGAATCAAGAAAAGGTCTTAAGAGTTTCATTTTTTTCAAAAAAGACCATTTAACTCACGATAGTTGTGTGCACAAAGTGACCATTCTTCGACATCACAGAATGTCATCTTTTTCTATGGAATGGTTCAATGTGCCCTCCCGGAGGGTTCCTCTGGTTATCACCATAGGTCATCCTTCAGAATTATGCAATTGCTTGTTTGCAGGAACACGTTTTAAGAGTACATATTTGCACTATCAAATTCATAACAGGTAGGCGAGTCAGTCAAATATGGTTCTATTGAGCATGAATTGGTATTTTCTTACTGCCAGATTTTTACTATCCATTAATAACCATAACCCCAACCTTACCCTGAGTTTGCTACTTATATTCCATCTACTCTAAGTTTGAAGGTAATTATAAAGTCTTTAAAGTTTTTGGATGTCTTTGACTCTCCCCATCAGGCCAAAGACTTTTCCTGGCTGCCACACTCGCTCCCTCCTCATTGCAAATTCATCCTAAGCACTGTCTCCTCCAGCCTGTCCTGGAAGTCACTGTGTGTCCGCCCGGACGTAAGGACCGTGGAACTCACGAGCACGGGAGACGAAGACACGAAGCTCAGCATCTTCAGACAGCATCTCCCCAGTCCCAACCAGGACTTCTTCCGACAGAGCAAACACACTCCGAGGAAAAAAAGCAGCCCGAGTCCTTTAAAACTCACCATCCTAGCCAATGAGCTGAAAGAATGTAGGATCTACCAAAACGAGCTTCAGTGTATGAAGGAGTACATGGAGGTGGCCTCTCTTCAGGAGCTCTGGGAGTTGATTCTGAAACGCTGGATTGAAGACTACAGTTGGACAGTTAATCCAAAAGAGGCAAAGACAGACACAGTGGATTCAGGTGAAGGTAGGCCTTGGGAGAAAAGTGTGCAGTGGGCTCCCACCCTCAGGGGAGGGTCTAGGGACAGAGCTGTCAGAGAAAATATAGGACACCTGGTTAAACTTCAATTTTGGATCAACAGCAAATTATCTTTTAGTAGAAGTATGTCCCAGATATTGTGTGGGACATACTTTGCTGAACATTATTTGGATTATAGATAAACCACAAATAATTTTCAGTTTAAAAGTATATCCCAAATACCACACAGGGCATACTTATATTAAAAATTAGTTATTTATCTGAAATTCATATTTAATAATGCAGTTAGTATTTTTATTGCTACATTCGGCAATACTATCTAGAGTTGTCTGTATGGAAAACTCTGTTAGACAATTTTCAGTCACAGTGTTCAGACACCTAACCAATATATTTTTATTATTTCTGTCACTTAGTTTAACTTCTCTTTTGATCTCACTGTCTTACTCATGGCACGAGCCTCATGGGCCACTCGGGTTAATTGTACCCATTTCATTTATTGTTGGTCAGTTGAGGATCTTTTCAGTCAAGTGGGGATTTGTGGAATCCTCATGTTTCCATTGGGTTGAACTGAGATCTGAGCCCCTGGGTTCTGGGTGTCCTTGGTTGTCATCTGTCCCTGCAGCCTTCTGCCAAGGTGGCTATAGTCGCAGATGGTCCACAGTCCTGGAGGTCTCTCACTTTCAGCTTCTTCCAGGAGGTCTGGGTTCCCATCTGGCTTCTGGTTGTTTTATCTTTGCTGCCCTCTGCTGATACTGTCCCTCATCATAACCGAGGCCCCTCCGCCCAGCCCTCTGCTGTCCACACTCTTATTGAGTCTCCAGTTTGTCTCTGAGCCTCTCAGGTCTTTTCTTCCTGGGTGGGAAAAAAATTTCTTCATTAGATCATCTTGTAACTGAGTCTGTCGTTCGTGGTAAATAGTTTGTTTGTTTGTTTATTTATTTATTTATTTATTGTGGTGCTGGAGATGGAACCGGGGGGGCATTCTACCTCCGAGCTACAGCTCCAGCCCTATTTTTTATTCTTTATTTTGAAACAGGGTCTCACCAAGTTGCGGAGGGCCTCACTAGGTAGCTGAGACTGGCCGAGAACCCGGATCCTCTGGTCTCAGCCTCCCAAATGCTGGGATTACAAGTGTGCGCCACCACGCCCGGCAGTAAATAGTTTATTCTGCCAGTTGGTCAGGAATTTGTTTTATGATATTCAACCTGCAGACTTTTGAGGATTTCTTCTCTTAAGTCATTGTCTCTGCTGTGGGCCTCAGAAGTCTGTATTGAAACTTGAGTTTTCTTCTCAAGCTGTAACAGCTTGCTTGCTTGCGCACTCTCTCTCTCCCCCCCCTTTTCTTCCTCCCTCCCTCTCCCTCTCTCTCCCTCTCCCTTCCTCTCCTCCCTCCTTTTTGGTACTGGGAATTGAGTCCAAGGGCATTCTACCTTCAAGCAACACTCCAAGCCCTTTTTATTTATTTATTTATTTATTTATTTATTTATTTATTTGTGTGTGTGTGTGTGTGTGTGTGTGTGTGTGTGTGTGTGTGTGGTATCAGGGATTGAAACCAGAGGCATTTTAAGAGGTAAAATGGGGAGCTATACCCCCATCCTTATTTTATTTATTTTTTATTTTTATTTTTTTTTTGCGGTACAGGGGATTGAACTCAGGGGCATTCTACCTCCGAGCTACACCCCCAGCCCTATTTTTTTTATTCTTTATTTTGAAACCGAGTCTCACTAAGTTGCGGAGTGCCTCACTAGGTAGCTGAGGCTGGCCGCGAACCCGGATCCTCTGGTCTCAGCCTCCCGAATGCTGGGATTACAAGCGTGCGCCACCACGCCCGGCTTATTTTTTTATTTTGATACAGGGTCTTGCTAAGTTGCTGAGGCTGACCTAAAATATGATATCCTCCTGTCTCAGCTTCTCAAGTATTAGGATTACAGCTGTGCACCACCATGCCTGGCTCAGGTTTTTCTTCAGGGTAGGGGGAGGGGTTGAGGAGAAAGAGCAGAAAACACTTGGAATGGAAGACTCTTTGATGAGTACTACAGTATATTTCCCTGCCCCATTTTTCATTTTGGAGTTTGCATTTATGTGAAGAGAATTGATTTCATGTTTGCTGCACCCTCCCTCACCTCCAAGGAGGTAGAAAGGAGGTCTCTCTAAGTCACTCAGGACAAGTGGCCTGTGGTTGTTCTGCCCTGTGTTTCTAGGATTGTGCAGAAAAGTCCAGGTTTCCTTCCCCCAGGACTGACCCATATCCAGCACTGTCCAGCAACACCACGCAGGCCCAGAGAGCTACGCCACAGATGCAGGAGGAGCTCAGCAAAGCTGGGTCAACTTCAGTGGCGCCTTCGACAGCTGAGGCCAACAAGCTCTGCCTTTGCCTGAAGACTGCAGGAAATTTGGTCTCATTCCTCTCTTTTAGCATAGGGAAAAAATGGTAGAATATGTCATGTTAGAATGGTAGAGCGTGTTGTCATGTTTCTCATTGGTCCAAAGGAGCCCTGTATAGTTTGTTGAAAATAAAGCAAGAAGGAAATCTAGCTATAGGAAGAAAGCGTAAGAGTAAGGTGGGTAATGGAGAGCTGCCTCAAGGGTGCCTGTGAATGTGTGGCAGGAGAGTCATCTTACAGAAAAAGCACTCGTACCTGTCAGTGCAAATTAACCTCAATGATGACTGCTCAGCATAAATGCTTAGTGAAAACATCAGCAGCCTTGACAGTGTGTAACCACAGCTGGGTATATTAGTGAGAGCATGAGTATATTACTAGTATAAGTGATAATTTGATGGGTAACAGCATGGGCTCTGGAGTTAGACTCTGGGTTCAAATCCCTGTTCAACAGTTCCTTCCATGTGACCATGGATGTTATTTAACTTGTCCAGGCTCTGTTTCCGCCTTTGTAAGACAGGGACCATGATAGTATTTGCCTACAGGATGAGTGGAAGAAAGAAGCTGACTCACTATGTAGGACATTTGGAATGCTGCTGGGTTCACGCTCACTCTTCTTTTTGTCATCTTCCTCATCACATTGTCTGCACAGAGCTGGATGGCTGGGTGGCGGACGCTCTGTGCCTACTGTGTGTCTCGCATTGTGGATTGGCGGAGGAAGAGCTACTTCAGGTTTTGGACATGCTGGGCTACAGGAATCATTACAAAGTGACCACAGTGCACTGGGCTGCCTTCCGCAACGCCACCAAACAGTGGGTCCAGGAGAAGCCAAACAGCCTTCTATACATCCAGCACCAGTCCCTGAGAAACGCCGTGGAGCACAAGCTGCTTGGTAAGGCCAGAGTCTGTGAAAATACCTGCTTGTTAAGGGGAAGTAGGAGTCGCATACAAGGGAGAGCTGATAGTAGGATTTCTCACTGAGAAATGAATCCATAAACACACATGAAAATGGTTATGTAAGTTCAATGAGACCTGACTTCAATGGCCAGCACCCCCAGAGCTTATTCTCTCAGGTAGACTTCTGGAGGCACGCAGGCCTGGGCTGCTCCATGGGATCCACAGAGTCACTCCTAGGTCCCTGATTGACTATGCTGCCATGCATTCTCAAGGTCACCTTGCTCTAATGGCCATGGAGCTCCAGCCATCACATTTCAGGCACTAGGAAGAAAGCTTGCTGCTTCCTTATAAGGAGCTTTCCCGAAGTTTCCCACCTTCACACCAACATTTCCACTTTGACCCCTAGCTTCATGGCTTGGTCACAGCTAGATACAAAGGAAGACGGGGAATAGAGGTTTCAACTGGGTGCAAGGCTACCCTAAACCGAGGCAGTGTTCTGTCATTAACAGAGAAGAGGGAAATTATATCAGGTAAGAATTAAGAGTCTCTGCCCTAACTCTGAAATCAAATTTTTATCCCTTTCTCAAAAGAACTGAAGGTCTGTATGTCCAAGAAACTGGCGATCACAGACATACTTGTCCTAGAAGTGGAGCACTCTGTGACAATTGCACAGAGAACTTCAATCTAAGGACCTGAAAATCCTTTAAACTGCGGCCTCTAGAAGACTGCCATCTTGATGCAAATTTCCTCTTACTATATTTTTTTTACTTTAATTTAAAATATATAATTTTTTTTTTTACCCATTCTCTTACATTGCAATCATCCCTACCATCTCTTATGTGATATGAGGAGACAGCAGGCCTGGGAATGAGGTTGCTCTTAGATGAATATCAGTTCTTCCATCCACTTCCCCTTTGATGGTTTGCAATGCACTGATTTCTCTAAGAGTGATGGCACTCTTAGTGGTGCAGAGGCTGAGGGGTCATGGCGTGGCTGTTAAAATTCTGGGTATGCATTGTGCCCCTTCGCTGCATTGTGAGCCCCAAAATAAAGCACTGAAAGAAATACTATTGTTAGAAAAAAATTTCTTATGTTTCAGAGTCAGGCTGTGAATAACCAGTCTTTGCTAGAGGCATTATTCTCCATGTGACTTGGGCCTGAGAAGCCAGCCATCACACAGGAGGAAAATGGTCCCAGAACTAGGACTCTAGTAATTTTGTTTTGTTTTGTACTGGGGATTGAGCCCAGGGGCATTCTATCTCTGAGCTACACCCCCAGCCCTTTTTAGTTTTTGAAACAGGGTCTTGCTAGGTTGCTGAGAGTCTCCCTACACTGCTGAGGCTGGCCTCAAACCTGGGATCCTCCTGTTTTAGCCTCCCAGGTACTGGGATTTCAGTACATGTGGCATGTGCCACCATGCCCAACATGGGCTCTAGTATTTGAGTCAACCTTGATCTTTGAAAGTGCTTTCTTTTGACTCTCTTGTCCAAATGTCATATCAGTCATTCTGAGGCAAGATAGCTGTCTTACCTACATGCATCTGCAGGTTCCTTGCCTTTGAAATTTATACTCTGTCTAGCTTTGTATCCAATTTATAACCCATATTACTTCTACTAAAAATTGGCTCATCTAGAGAGAAACTTTGACCAGTAGGGTGTGGTGGAGCAACATTTTTCCTCCTGGGAGAATTGTTTAGTTTACATGCTTTGGATGTGAACATGCATATTAGAGGGGTTGAAAAGGAATAGGGCAAAAGAGAGCTGAATGGCTGAGGAATGTTCTCCTCATGCTGCCAGATCATTATCCAAGTTTAGTTAGTAATAGAATAGCCATATTTTTAAAAGTGCTTTTACTTTGCTAGACTTTTCATATATATTATTCCACTTATTCTCATGCAACTAGAACATATTCAGACAAGGATAGATCATAGCAATGCTATTTCTCACCAGCCCCTGGAAAATCCTCACCTGCCCAGATGTTCCTGGGAGTCCACTGGCAGTGGTGCACCTGCTCACCCATCTGTTTTGTTTTCTGTGGTCACCAGTGTCTCTTCTGATTTCTGCTTTCTAATGTGGGGGCCTCACAACTCCCCCTGCTGGTGGCGGCCACTGTGAGAAAACCAGACTAGGTGCCAACAGTCCTTACCTTTCCTTTTGCCCAAACAGGTGAACCTCCAGGTGCTGAAGTAGACTTTAGGAAAGGCATCTCCTGGGAGATTTGAAGACAACTGTATGCCCTTTTCTCCCAAACTCCCCGCTTCTCAGGATCTTAGGAAGCCTTTCCTGGAAAGAGTCTCTTCTATTTCTTCTTGTAACCCCAAACCTTATAAGAGTGCCCCAAAATCCAGTTCATGAAGCCATTTTTTCCACCTGTATTGAGTGGAAGGAATCAATATGCCATAATGGTTGAAAGAAGGATCCTGGTCCAGGTTAGGGGTGAGGGCTGACCTTGTTAGTTGGTGACCGTGGCCACATTATCTAATCACCCTGTGTCCCACATCCCATACTTATCAACTACAGCTACTAACCTCTGTGCTGTTACTTGTGACACTCAATGAATCAGTTCATACAAAACACTTAGAACAGTGCTTGATCCATAGTACATTCTTAAGAAATGTTAGTCAGTGTAACCTCCTCTTCCTTTCCTGACCTGTCTTCTGTTGGCCTCCTGTCTACCACCCATCCTCATACGGCCCATGCAAATCAAATGGTGATCTTGAATTCTGTGGGCCTGAAGATTGTTCTGCTACATTGAACACCCCCACGCAGCTCTGAATCCTCTTGGACCTACTCAAGTCGACTCAGCAGGTGTTTGCTGAATGAATGCGCAGCTCTCCCCGGCTGCTGCTGTTGGGACCCACTGCTGCTGGTGGCTTCCTTCTCTGTTGCTTTAAGAGGCAGCACTGTACCTCGGCCTTCAGAGTGGAATCAGGAGGCGGAGGGCTGAGTACAGCAAAGGAAGTGTGAGCCACTTATACATGACACCATGGTCACAGGACAGGAGTGGCCTCATTTCAGCCTGTCCTCAGCTCGCTCTCAGGCCTGTGTGGCATTTGCCAGACAGTGTCCACTTTTGCTTCTACCAGAAATCACCATGACATCTAGTTAAACAATTTTTTTTTTGTTGTTAAAAGCAATGGCTTTGGTGTCTGACAGAACTAGTGTAAGCCTGTGCAGGGTGCTTAAGTCTCTAAGACACTGCATTTCTCACCTGGAAAAGAGTAGTATTTACCTTGAGAGTATTGAAAATCCTAATTCATAGCTGAATGTGGTGGCACACACTTGTAATACCAATACTTGGGAGGCTGAGACAGGAGGATCGCAGGTTCATCGCCAGCCTCATCTATTAGTGGGGTCCTCTGTGACTTAGTGAGATCCTGTTTCAAAATAAAGAAAAAAATATAGGGCTGGAGGTAGAATGTCCCTGGGTTCAATCCTCAATACCGCAAAAAAAAAAAAAAAAAAAAAAAAAGCTAATTCATGTGAAATACAGCATCTGGTACTATGATAGACACGTGTGGTGGCCATTTGAACCAGTTGCCAACATTCCCAGTTCCTCTCCCCACTTGGGAAACTCTTTCTGGCTCCCTGGTTGGCTGGTGATGTTCAACATGGTGGCTGCTCTATTAGTCCTGACGTGAGGACACCTGGGTTGGAGGTCTAGGTTTCCAATCCTGTGATGGACATAATAAATCTTTGTCAGTACAGGATAATATAATCCACCATGAAAAACAGCACCCCATAAGTTTGGCAGCCATTAAATTAGCCGATGAGAACTATGCTGTACTTTGGATGCAAAGATGATCCTGGGGTCAAACTATTCATTCCATCCCCTGTGTAGTTGGAGGAACCCTGGAATTAAGTCAGAAGGTGTATTATTTATTTATTTATTTATTTTTTGTGGTACTGGGGATTGAACTCAGGGGCATTCTACCTCCGAGCTACACCCTCAACCCCATTTTTTTATTCTTTATTTTGAAACAGGGTCTCACTAAGTTGTGGAGTGCCTCACTAAATAGCTGAGACTGGTCATGAGCCTGGATCCTCTGGTCTCAGCCTCCCAAGTACTGGGATTACAAGCATGCACCATCATGCCTGGCTATTTTTAATTTTAATTTTAATTTTTTTGGTGCTAGGTTTGAGCCCAGAGGCATTCTACCTCCAAGCTAAACCCCTAGCCTGATCTTATTTCTTATTTGGAAATCGGTTTTACCAGGTTGCTGAGGGCCTCGATAAATTGCTGAAGCTTGGCTTTGAACCTGTGATCCTCCTGTCTCAGCCTCCCAAGTACTAGGATTACAAGCATGCGCCACCATGCCTGATCAAGTCAGAAGGTTTAAGTCCTGTTTCTTTAATTACTGGTCATGTTGATCAGGGCAAGTTACCTGTTAATCTGATTTTCATTTGGCATATGAGGATTCATACTCATATCCACTTTATGAAAGTTTTGGAAAAAAGATAAAATTAAATGTGGTGTTTTCCATGAAAAAAAATTTTTTTTGGTAGTACTGGGGGTTTACCAGTGATCTATGCCCCTGGACCTGTTTAACCTTTTTTTTTTTTTTAATTTTGAAACATTGCTCTTAGCAAAAAACCATTTTTAGTAGATATCATGGTGATTTCTGGTAGGAGTAAAGGTGGACTCGTTTGGTAAATGCCACGCAGGCCTGGGAGCGAGCTGAGGACAGGTTGAAACGAGGTCACTCCTGTCCCATGACCATGGTGTCAGGTACAAGTGGCTCACACCTCCTTTGCTGTACTCAGCCCTCCGCCTCCTGATTCCACTGCAGGCTCTGAGAAGCCTAAAGTGCAGTGCTGCCTCTCAACTTCTCGCTAAGTTACCGTGCACTGGATTATAGGCATGTGCCGCTGTGCCTGGCTATTGAAAAATGTTTCATACCTTTTTATTCACTGCTGGGGATTGAACCCAGGACCTTGTGCATGCTAAGCATGTGCTTTACCACTGAACTACACCCTCAGCCCAAAATGTTCTGTGCAGGTTTTTTTTTTTTTTTTTTTTTTTTTTTTTTTTTTTTTTTTTTTTTTTTTTTTTTTTTTTGTTTTTTCTTTTTTTTTT
>PVLC010010442.1:18681-41191 GCA_004027655.1 Graphiurus murinus | reverse complement strand
TGGGGCTTTGCACAGCTTAATTGGCTATTTTTGTGAGGAGTTGCCAACTCAATCCAGAAGGAAATTCCATGCTGTCAGCCAGCAGCACAGATTGTTACAGGGAAAATGACACAGCTCATCCTCTGGGCAAACTTGCAAATTATTACAAATTTCCCCATCGCTCCTCCACTCGCACAGCTGGCCGGGCAAGGGTGTAAAATTTTCCATGGAGATAGGAGACTTTTCCTCCATGTGATTTCTTGTGATCAAACAAATCCCCGTGGCTCTTGATTTACACTCCCAACTCCCTTTTCTCTGATGTTGAAATGGAACCTATACAAGCCTTGCTCATCCAGGACCCGGCACCATGCTCTTCTATAAATAGTGTTGGGACAAACTGGATTCTTGAAAGGGACAGGAGCCAGCTGAAGATCTGCACCTCCACAGGAACGACACCACAGAAACAAAACATGCAGAGTGTGGTCATGGGTGCAGGACAGTTTGGGCAAAAACCGCAGTCTGCTTATTTGAGGCCAACCACGGCTGACTCTCCTCTGACTGCTGGCGGTCGGTACCCTCCGCTCTCCTGACCCGGGCTCTCCCAGAGTGTCGCTTGTGATGTCAGAGGCTCTCCCCCACTTGGAGTCAATTTAATGAATAATTATTGAGCCCGTGTACTGCCCCTCGCTCTTTGCTAGGCTCCAGGAGAATGCAATAATTAATAACACACAGGAGCTGGCTCTGGGAAGTGTGCTTTTTTTTTAAACTATATAATGTCTGTTTACTTTTTAATTTATTTTTATTTTATTTTATTTATTTATTTATTTATTTATTTATTTATTTTTGCAGTACTGGGGATTGAACTCAGGGGCATTCTACCTTCAAGCTATACCCTAGCCCTATTTTTTATTCTTTATTTTGAAACTGGGTCTCAGTAAGTTGTGGAGTGCCTCACTAGGTAGCTGAGGCTGGCCGCGAACCCGGATCCTCTGGTCTCAGCCTCCCGAATGCTGGGATTACAAGCGTGCACCACCACGCCTGGCTTATTTTTATTTTATTTTTAATTGGTGCATTGTAATCATACATCTTTGTTAGGTACAAGCTGGTATAGGTAAAGGCATACATGCACACATTTCTCATTTAAAAGTGTGCTGTTTAGAAGGAAAGGGGATCTCCAAATTGCTATAATGTGAGGAGAGACCCAACCTGACAGCAGAAGAGCAGTGGTAACAATCGGAGCATTGAGGGGGTTTGGAGTGAAGCTTGTTGGTGTGAGGGGTGGGGACTGGGTGAGTCTCATGGAGGAAGCAGTCTTTATTTACTTATTTTTGGTACTGGGTATTGAACCCAGGGGGGCATTCTACCTCTGAGCTACACCCCCAGTCCAGTTTTTTTTTTTTTTAAATTTTGAAACAGGGTCTCTCTAGGTTTGATGAGAGTCTCACTAGTTGCTGAGGCTGTCCTTGAACCTGAGATCCTCCTGTCTCAGCCTCCCAAGTACTGGGATGACAAGCGTTCGCCACCATGCCTGGCTGGCTAGGAGGCAGCCTTTGAGCTGGGCTGCAGAGGGCTTTAGTCATGGGCTGTGGGAGGTTAGACGTCGAGGCAGCAGGTCAAGCTCAGGTGTGATGGGGGAGTCACCCCACAGCTTAGGGATTGGAGAGAGAGGAAGGAGGTCAGGCGTTGGTGTGAGACAAGCAGTCAGCGCCCCAGGAGGGCTTCCTTTGGGGAGAAATCAGACTTTGGCTTGTGACCAGGCTGGGGAGGATCCCAACTGGGAGACCCAAGAGAGGGCAGTGCACAGTGCCGGCCCCTACCCTTCTTATTTATTTTGGCACTGGGGAAGGAACCTAGGGGCATTCTACCTCCAAGCTGCACCCCCAGCCCTATTTTATTTTGAATCAGGGTCTCTCTGCATTTGACGAGAATCTCACTACTTGCTGAGGCTGTCCTCAAACCTGTGATCCTCCTGTCTCAGTCTCCCAAGTACTGGAATTATAAGCATGGTCCTTCACACCTGGTTTATCCGCCTTATTTAAATGGCTAGATCCTACAATATTTTACCTTGATAGCTTAAACGACAAATCTTATGTACTAACGTTGAGTTATGCATTATACTTACAAATCTTAAGCATATTTTTTGTTTGCTTTTGTTTTTTGGTACTGGGGATTGAAACCAGGGGTATTCTAACTCTGAGTTACACCCCGAGCCACCCCCCTTCCCTTTTTTTTGAGGTACTGGGGATTGAACTCAGGGGCATTCTACCTCCGAGCTATACCCCCAGCCCTATTTTTTATTCTTTATTTTGAAACCGGGTCTCACTAAGTTGCAGAGTGCCTCACTAGGTAGCTGAGGCTGGCCTCAAACCTGTATCCTCTGGTCTCAGCCTCCCAAATGCTGGGATTACAAGTGTGCGCCACCACACCCGGCTCCTTATTTTTTATTTTGAAACAGAGTCTCACTAAATTACTGTGATTTTCTTGTCTTAGTGTCCCAAGTACTGGGATTACAGGCGTTGTGCCACCATGCCCGGCTCATGCATACGGTTAAGTTACACATTCGTGTCCAATGTGAAGTCATAATCATGAATCCTTCCTTTATTTCTTTAGGAGACTTCAACTAGTTCTGAATGTGGGCTGTCTCTGTGGATTAAGAGAAAGTAAATTCTCCCTGTTGTGAAAACTTGGGAAGCAGCAGGAAACCAACCTGTCAACTGAAATTGATTTATTCACTCAGGTGGAATGACCCGACCCACTTAACCCGTCCCTGGAGAGGGAGTAGTTTCCTTCCTTTGGCTCCTACAATGAAGCTGATTATCACATAATGTAACATCTTTATGAGTAAGTCTGGGTAGACATTACCATTCCCACTTAATAAATGGAGAAAAGTAAGCAGGGCGTGGTGGTGTATGCTTGTAATCCCAGTACTTGGGAGGCTGAGACAGGAGGATCGCAGATTCCAGGCCAGCCTCAGCTACTTAGTGAGGCTCTCTGCAACTTAGTGAGACCCTGTTTCAAAATAAAACATAAAAATAGGGCTGGGGGTGTAGCTCAGGGGTAGAATTCCCCAGGGTTCAATCCTTAGTAACACACACACACACACACACACACACACACAAATGAAATGGAGCCAGGCATGGTGGCACTCGCTTATAATCCCAGTACTTGGGAGGCTGAGATAGGAGGATCACAGGTTCCAGGACAGCCTCAGCAAGTAGTGAGACTCTCATCAACTTAGTGAGACCCTGTTTCCAAATAAGAAATAAAATCAGACTGGGGGTATAGCTCCAAGGTAGAATGCCTCTGGGTTCAATCCCCAGTACCAAAAAAAAAAAAAAAGAAAAGAAAGAAAAGAAAAGTAAGAACAACTTTCACAGGCACATAAGAGCCTAACATTGTGCTTATCAGATCATGGGAACGCAGCTTCCTTAGCAGTGAGATGAACCCCAGATTTCCTCTCCATCTCTGCGTGCCTGCTTTCCTTAGCCAGAAAGCCAGATGACAGGACCTTTTTTTTTTTTTATCATGATAGGGAAAGGGAATTTAGTTTTGCAGTCCCTACTCCCTGCCACTTATTTACAAATATCTTCTGGTCTCTGCTTCTTCCCTTTGCAGCAGACTCTTCTAACCTCTCTTACTCTTGCTTAGAATAATTCTTTGTAAGTCCTTCCTGAGTCTACAGCTTACAGGCTGAAGGAGAGCTCTGAGTTATATTTGTGTGACAAGCTCGCTCTGGGCATTCAGCCCAGGAGGAAATGTCACGGGCACCTCTGTCGGTTCCCAAACCCCCACTTGGCCTTGATCATCGGGGTCTCCACACACTTGAATGTGTTGATCTTCAGATGTAGAGCAGCTGGGGCCTGTGAGGCATCTCCGTAACTATGGAGACAGGAATGAATATATATATATATATATATATATATATATATATATATATATATATATATATATATTCATTCAATGTTATATATATATATATATAACATTGGTGACTGTGGCAGGAACCAGGCAACCACTTTTAGGGGTTAAACATCAGCAGGGGCTGGGTATGATGGCACATGCTTGTAATTTCAGTACTTGGGAGGCTGAGACAGGAGGATCACAGGTTCACAGTCAGCCTCAGCTACATAGTGAGGCCCTCTGCAACTTAGTGAGACTCTGTTTCAAGATAAAGAATAAGAAATAGGCTGGATGTGGTGGCGCATGCCTGCAATCCCTGTACTTAGGGGGCTGAGACAGAAGGATCACAGATTTGAGGACAGCCTCAGCAAATAGTGAGATTCTCATTAACCTAGCAAGACCTGGTTTCCAAATAAGACATAAAATCAGGCTGGGGGTGTAGGTTGAAGGTAGAATGCCTCTGGGTTCAATCCCCAGTTCCACACACAAAAAAAAAGAAAAAAAAAGAATAAAAAATAGAGATAGGGGTATAGCTCAGAGGTAGAATGCCCCTGGGTTCAATCCCTAGTACTGAAAACAAAACAACAACAAAAAAATTAGTGGGGTGGCTTTGGTCTCGTTCTGTATCACAGATGATAAAGGCAGGATTTCCAGGTCTCTTTCCCATCCAAGGGGACAGCTGTTGCTTTCTAGTGACACTCCTCTCCTGAGTCGGTTTTCGTCAGCTGCTTAGATCTCCGTGCATTTATTCCACAAATGTGGACTGACCGAGGGGTGACCATGTGACATCTAGGTGCTGCTTAAGTCCTGATCTCAGACAACTTACACCTGGGTGGACAGGGCTGGTGTGAGTCCCAGGACATGTGGCTTTTAGAGTCCAAACTGGGAAAGTCCAGGGCCAACTGGGACATGCGAGTCACCCCACTGGGGAGTCACTTGAGTACTAGATAAATATGGTCATTCAGATGGTGGTCAAGAAGGAAGTAATGTGGACAGGGGATGCTGCGTAGCTTGGAGGAGGGAGTTAGAGGTGAGAAAGGGAGGAGCTGCAGTGAGGGAGGTGGGCAGGGCCTGGGCAGGCGGTGGCAAGGAGCCAGGATTCTGTCCCAAAACAGATCCAGCAAACCTGCACTTACTATGGCCTGGCCTGATTCTTCTAGGGGCTTTACAAGTGTGAACTCTTTTTTAAAAAAATATTTATTTACTTATTTAGTACTGGGGATTGAACCCAAGGGCATTCTACCTCTAAGCTATACCTCTAGCCCCTTTTAAATTAATTAATTGTGTTTGTGTGTGTGTGTGTGTGTGTGTGTGTGTGTGTGTGTGTGTGTGTGTATGTGTGTGTTACTGGGGATTGAACCCAGGGGCATCATTCTACCTCTGAGCTAGAGTCTTAGCCCTGTTTTATTTTGAACTAGGTCTCACTAAGTTGCTGAGAGACTTGCTAAGTTGCTGAGGCTGACCTCAAACCTGCGAATCCTCCTGTCTCAGCCTCCCAAGTACTGGGATCACAGGAGTGCACCACCACATCCAACTTTATTTTTTGAAAAGGTCTCACTAAGTTGCTGAGGGACTTGCTAAGTAGCTGAGGCTGACCTCGAACCTGCGGATCCTCCTGTCTCAGCCTCCCAAGCACTGGGATTACAGGCGTGCACCCCTGTGTCCCGCTGTGAACTCCCTTTATCATACCATTATCCTCCTCTTGTTACAGATGCGGAAGCAGGCACACAAGGAGGCGAGAGAACTCTCCATGTCTACTAGCCAGCAGCGGCGGAGAGGCCTCCCGCTCCCCAGCCTCCTCCCAGCTGCCTGGGTTTAGGGCAGAGGAGCACCGTGATCTGCTTCCTATTTGTAGCAAGCCTGCCTGTGCCTCGCCTCCAAGAGCATCTCACCTGCTCCAGCCCCCGTGGGTGTGCTCAAGCCCCAGATCATACTCGGGCTGCGCGCTTCAGTATTTTCATAATGGACTTCGAATGGAAGAAACGAGGGAGGTGAAAAGATCATGGCATATTGCTTTCTAACTTCACTTGCTTCTTTATAACCACGCTGGATATGTTATTCTTCCCCCCTGTTGAATACAGCAAACAGCATAACCACCCAACTGCAAAGGCTGCGATATTGGCAACCAAATTGCCTTATCGAGCGGAGTTAACACTGGGTTTTCTTTCCTCCACCGTTTCTGATAAAATGTTTGCACAGCATTGTTACGGGGAAATAGAGAGCTACGGCAATAAAAAATGAACAAGGATAATTTGTGTGTTGGCATTTCGACAATAGAATGTCAAATATTTCATACCCCAGTCATACTAAGCCTTTCTACGCTTGCTGGTACTTTCTTTTAAAAAATGCTTTATGTTCATTTTCTGATTAATCTTAGGCTGTATGTATATATTTTATACACTCTTTTTACATGATATGTTTCTCAAACAATATTTTAACGTCTGTCATAAAAATAAATATGTCTGGTGCATTGGAAATGATACCCTGTCAGGTGAATTACCCACAGTTTCAACGGGGAGGGAACATTCTAGAGAGTTCTAAAGACCTCCTGCCTCATTTTATGTAATGCTCATCCTCTTCAGAATTCCTTGTGATGATCATTTATACAAAAGGACTTTGTTGCTTTTTCTGGAACATGGCGATTAATCAACGCAGACTCGTATCTCTCATTAATCTTAGCATTCTTCATACAGAAACTTTCGAGGTGGTAGAAAAGGGTAATCAGGTCCTAGATTTAACTAGGAATCATCTAATTTTAAGAGTCCTCACAGTCAGGCGTGGTGGCGCACGATTGTAATCCCAGTACTTGGGAGGCTGAGACCGGAGGATCTGGGTTCGTGGCCAGCCTCAGCTACCTAGTGAGGCCCTCTGCAACTTAGTGAAACCTTAAGAATAAAAAATAGAGGTGGGGGGTGTAGCTCGGAGGTAGAATGCCCCTGCAATCCCTAGTACCTCAAAAAAAAAAAAAAAAAAAAAAGAGTCCTCACAATCATGTTAAGAAATGAATTGAAAAGTAATTTATATGAATCATTTGGATTGTAGTACACTTAAGTTCTTTCTATTTAAGCATTTTTTATTAATATATATTAGTCATCTATATAAACGGGGTTTAGTGTCTGATATTTCTACACATGCATACGATGTGCACTTTTCAAATCTAACCCCTCCTTTCCCTCCCTCCCCCAATACCCTTCCCAATCTTTAAGGTTCTCTATTCTACTATCAGGCCGAGGTTTTGTTTTTTTTTTTTATTCTTAAGAAACAGCTTTTAAATTAAACCACAATAAATATTTTAGATAAGAAAGTACCAGAAGAAAAAAAAAACCCAGATGAGATTTGTAACTAATTCCGGTTTTGCTCCCCAGGTTTGAGGTGGGTCTGAAGGACAAAGACGGAGACTCCTGGAGGAGAAAGAGACGTGAAGACACAGGCAGGAGTGCCTGCAGCCACCAGGAGCTGAAGAGGCGAGAAACCGCCACAGAACCCCGAGGCCCCGAGGACGCCTCGATTCCAGACTCCTGGCCTCCAGACCTGCGGAAGGATTCATTTCTGCAATTTGAAGCTAAGGAAGTTTATGGCCGTTTGTTCCAGCAGCCGTAGGAAGTGACTACAATGGGTAATAGACATGGGGAGACAGAGGAAAGGACATGCCTTTAGCGGCATGTCCCAGGAGCCCAGCTCCTTCTGTGCAAACTTACGGTGGTTCTGGGCCTTGGCAAGCAGCAGTGACATCCTGCAGTAGGCAGAATTCTCAAACTGTGCAGGATCGTCGCCGCGGTTTATGTTACTACATTACATTACTTTACAATGACAAATGGATTTTTGCAGGAACAATTAAAGTTACTAATAAGTTGGTTTTAATAGAGGGAGATTATCACATGACCTAATTTAATTACAAGTGCCCTGAAAGTTAGAAGGTTTTCTACAATTGGTAGAAGAGGGCACGGTAAGATGCATTTCAGTGATGGGTGTGGTGTCCCATGTCTGTAATCCCAGTACTTGGGAGGCTGAGACAGGAGGATGGCAGGTTTGAGGACAGCCACAGCAAATGGTGAGACTCTCATCAACCTAGGGAGACCTTGTTTCAAAATAAAAATAAAATAGGACTGGGAGTGTAACTCCTAGGTGGGATGACCCCCGGGTTCAATCCCCAGTGCCACACACACACACACACACACACACACACACACACACACACACACACGCAGCGCTTCAGCTGGCCGGGGGAAGAAAGCCAGCACTCGGGTGGTGAGCAGTCCATGGAGAGCAGTCCACCGAGCAGCGTGGGCCCCAGCGGCTGAGTGGCTCCCGTCTCACAGTCAGCAGGAACGAGGGGACCTCAGTCCTAGAGCCCACAACCAGCCAGCTTGAAAGGGGACTGTGAGACCCGGATGAGAAACACAGCCTCAGTCGATCACTCCATTTCAGCCTCAGCACCCTGAGAACCAGCCACACTGTTGCCCACCTACAGACCTGTGGATGCTGTTGTTTGGAGCAGCCAGGGGGGTGGCAGTTTGTTATGCGGCAGTAGATGACTAATACACATGCCCACACATCACGCTGACCTGCAGTGGGTGGGCGGAGGGCGTGGGCACGGGAGGGTTCAATCCAGGGTCACCTGTCTCTACTCGTTCCCTCCTTCTTCCGTCACCCATCACACACGTACCGCCCAGGACACGTATTGTTCTTATTTGATTTATCCAAGTTAATCCTGAGGAAATCAGGTCCTTAGTCTAGCAGAAGCTCCTGTAAGCAGATGCTAAAACCATGTGATAAGGAGAAAAAGTCTGCTCATTCTCAAATGGGGACTCTATGTTGTAGTGATACGCACACACACACACACACACACACACACACACACACACTCTAATACAGCTAAATGATAAAATGTATTTGGCTTTTTCTCTTCCTCCTTTTTTTCCTCTTTCTTTCTCCCTCCCTCCCTTCCTTCCTTCCTTCTTTCCTTGTTCTAGAGATTGAACCCAGAGGTATTCTACCAAGCTACACTTTCAGACCCATTTTGCTTTATATATGTATGTGTGTGTGTGTACTGGGGATCCAACCCAGGGGCATTCTAACCTTCAAGCTACACTCCCCGCCAGATTTTATTTATTTGGAAACAGGGTCTTGCTAGGTTGAAGAGAGTCTCACTGCTTGCTGAGGCTGTCTTCAAACCGGCTTTCCTCCTGTCTCAGCCTCCCAAGTACTGGGATTACAGGTGTGCACCACCATGCCTGGCTTTTGTTTTATATTTTGAAACAGGGTCTTATTAAGTTGCTGAGGTCCTCACTAAACTGCTGAGGCTGGCCTCAAACCTGCAATTCTCCTGTTTTAGCCTCCCAAGTACTGAGATTACAGGTGTTTACCACCACACCTGGCTTATTTGGCCCTTTTTCAAGGAAAAAAAAAAAAAGACATAAAACAAAACAAAACACTATAGACATTCACCATCTAACCACGAAAAACTGCAGCAGACTCCACTCAGAGAGTAAATCTCTGTCTTTACTGGCTCAGCCCCACTAGTTCCCTTTAAGCCTCTGGAATGTGCCAGGCTCTCCCTGCTCTAAGGAATTTTCACAAGCTTTCCCTCTCTTTCCTCCACTCTTCAAAAGGCTAATTCCTTATCTTTAAGGTTTCAACTTACATAGAATCTCCCCAAAGACTCTTTTCCCTGACCACCCAGCCTACAATCGGTCTCCATTGTTAGCTTTCCCAAGCCCCCCTTTCTTTTCTGTCCTGGCACTTTATCACATCGTGTAATTATATATCGATTTCTTTGTCTACCCACTTGACCACTGGACTGTAGCATTATATATTATTCAGTGCTCTTTTGGTTGCGAATCACAGAAACACCGTTTGGCTTGCTTCAATTGTAAAAGTGGAATTCAAAGAAAATTCCTGTCTCAGTGAGGCCAGGAACGATGGCTATTATAGTTTTCAGGCCTTCTCTCTCAGTTGAGATCGTCTGAGAAAATTGGGAGGACTCCATTTAGAATCACGATCCTGGGAGAGCGTCTCACAGGCCAAGTGGGGTTGAGTTCCTGCCCTAGAACATCACTGGGGCTTCCTAGAGGAGCCAGGCCAGAAAACCACAATCTGTTACCTGGTTACAGAAGGGGAGGGGCGAGAGCGATGGGTATGAGTGATACAGACCAGCTTTGGTTGGGATGGACGGTGCACAAGGCTCTGGACTAAGCAGACCCTCCCGCGGGCCTTTCAGTCCTTGGATGGCTGAGACCCCTGCAGGCACAGCATCGTGAAGAAGCCAGGGCGCTTAGGAAAACCAGGAGCTACAGGCTGCCCAGCATGGTGGAAGCTACAGAGCTGGGGGTGGGGGTGGGGTGTCCAAATGTGTCTGGAGAAGACAAGTGGGGAGCAGGATGAGGTGGGGAGAACTGGGGTCAGCAGAGAAACGCCAGTATGAATCCTGCTTTGCCAATGTGACTTTGGCCAAGTTGCTTAACCTGCCTGCGCCTGGATTTTCACATCTATAAAATAGGTATTGGTGTGTGTGTGTGTTGTGAAGATGTTGCTTTAAATGAGTACACAGTCATCTTTTTATTTTCTACATATCATCCATCATTATCACAGGTATTTTTTGTTTCATTTTTTGGGTTTTTGTTCGTTTGTATTTTGTGTGGTACTGGGGATGGAACCTAAGGGTGTTCTACCTCTGAGTGTCACACCCAGCCCTTTTTATTTTGAAACAGGGTCTCACTCAGTTACCAAGTGTTGGCCTCAAACCTGCGATCCTCCTGTCTTAGCCTCCCAAGTACTGGGATTACAGGATTATTTTATATAGGTATTTGTTCATTTGTTTGTCTATTGCCCCACCAGAAGGAAAGCTTCAGGAGGGCAGGGACTTACCTCTTTTTCAAGGTTACATTTTCAATGCCTGGCACATAATAATAGATGCTTAATTAATACTTTTAAAATAAATGAACGCAGGAATGAACAAATGGGAAGCCAAGAGGGAACAGAAGGGAACACAGGAGTGACTGATGAGCTCCAGCAAGCAGGCTGTATCCTATAAACACCTTTTCTCGCTTCCTTTCATCATTGTTTGGCATCCTCTCTCAGTTACCCTGTTTAAACACCCCAGCCTTGTCTCAGCAGCAGCGGAGAGCAGTGTAAGGAAGGGCGAGGGTCAGAGGGACCCTCCTCTAGAGATGCCAGGGCACTGGTGACATCAGCTAATGAGTCAGGAATCCCGATGGACACGTCCCCTCTGTTTGCAATCCACCCAGGAGCTCCGGGGCAGTCTACCCAGAGAAAGAGGCAATTTCCTTAACACGTCCTTGTGAGCACGAGGGTTAAATGACACAATGTGTGAATAAGGCACTTGACTGACACACAGTACGTCCTATAGGAACATCAGTACTAGAAACGAACCCATGACCAACCAGTTCATCTTTTCCTTTTGAAATCGCTAAACTTCTCTGAGTGAGAAACTGTATGTTCTCAGAATTACTGCCAGCTCTGGCCCCTGGCATTTCCTTTTTTTTGTTTTGTTTTCCCTTTTTTCTTTAAGAAAAAAGTTCCCTTAAGGCTCAGCAGCCAGGCCACTGGAGCAGAGGAAAGACAAATCACCAGGTGATTGGCCAATCTTCCTGGAATCCAGGGTCTCCTGTAAGGAAGTTGATGGCACAATGGAATGCCTGCACCCTTGTGCTGGCTTCCTACCTGCTTTGAAATCAAATACCACTTACAGCTCAGAAAAGGTCTCAGCAAAGGCCGGGTGAGCTGCACCATGCTCTGGTAAGTTTTCAACAAACTTTCTTTGGGGCCTGGCAAGAGGATTCCCTGAAGAGCCCCGGTGGCTAGAGGTGCTTGGTGCTGCCGGGAAGCTGCCCCTGCAGCCGGCGGCGGGGCCACAGCGAGGTTTCCTAGGAAACTTGACTTAGGTGCAGCCGGTGAGATTTCAGCATAGGTCTTTATTTTTTCTTTAATTAATTAATTAACTTATTTATTTTGCGGTACTGGGGATTGAACTCAGGGGCATTCTACCTCTGAGCTATACCCGCAGCCCTATTTTTTATTCTTTATTTTGAAACCGAGTCTCACTAAGTTGTGGAGTACCTCACTAGGTAGCTGAGGCTGGCCTCGAACCCAGATCCTCCGGTCTCAGTCTCCTGAATGCTGGGATTACAAGCGTGTGCCACCACGCCCGGCTTAGCATAGGACTTTAGGATTAATTACGAGATGTTTTTACTTTTTAAAATTCTTTGATCCCCCCCCCCCCCCCGGAAAAAATTCCTGCAGGATTCCACTGGGGAGCCTGAAATTCTAAGATTTCAGAAATCCAAAGAAGTTTGGAGAAGGCTGGTGAATTTCAGTAGATTTCATTGGCTGAACACCCTGCCTGTGAGAACTTGGCAGAGGCAGGAGCTACTTCACCCCTCAGTAAAATGAAAATAATGCTACACATCTTCTGGGTGTATAGTGAGGATCAAATGATTTAGAACAGGGCCTGGCACATACTATTGTTCAACTAAGTATTTATTAAAGCCAGACATGGAGGCTTATGCATATAATCCCATACTTGGGAGACTGAGACAGGAGGATCACAGGTTAGAGACCAACCTTAGCAAATTAGCAAGACCCTCAGCAACATAGTGAGACCATGTTTCAAAATAAAAACATTTAAAAAGGGCTGTGAGTGTAGCTTGCAGGTAGAATGCTCCTGGGTTCAATCCCAGTACCAAATAAATAAGTAAATAAATATTGCCTCCTTTCACTTTCTCTGTTTTTGCAAAATGACTATCTTCATTGAGCAGGGAATACGTGAACATGATTTTAAAAACTCAAAACTTACATATGGAATACAGTGAAAAGAAACTCTCTAGCTGGGCGTGGTGGCATACGCTCGTAATCCCAGTACCTGGGAGGCTGAGACAGGAGGATCTCAGGTTCTGGCCAGCCTCAGCTACTTAGTGAGGTCTTCTGCAACTTAGCAAGACCCTGTTTCAAAATAAAGAATTAAAAATAAGGCTGAGGGTGTAGCTCAGAGGTAGCACTCCCCTGGGTTCAATCCCTAGTGTCACCAAGAAAAAAAAAACAAAAAACAAAAAAAAACTCCCCTGCTCCTAGCCCTCACTCCCCTCTCAGAGAATGCTTCTAGCTCTTGTGCACCCATCCAGATAATCAATACAGATATCCATTTGTATTTTTATATATGCACTCTTAAAATGACAGATGGTAGCACGCAACACGTTTCTATGACTTCCTTTTAAGAAGATAACAGCTTTATTGAGATATAATTCACATACTGGACAATTCACCCATTTACAGTGTGTCTCGCCTTTTCGAGTATCATTTGTCTCCCATAGTTCTGTATCAGCATCTCCTTCCTCCGTAGGGATGGCTCGTAAGTTTATTTGTCCAGCCCTCCACTCATGGACACTTAGGCTGCTGCCAGCGTTGCGATGAATAGCGTGAATGTTTGGATGTCGGTCTAGCTGCATGTCCAAGCACTTCTCAGAAATTTCTCTCCCTGCCCGATCCTTTCCCTGGGAGTGTGGACCTGCTCCTCAGCTGTCATCAGTAACGACATGACGTACAAACCAACCCACACGGAGGGCTGGCAAAACACCTTCACATCGTTGCCATTGGCTTGTGGTTTTACCATATACTCTAATTCATACATTATCATTACTGCTATTGTTAATGAGACTGAGCATTATAATAGGGATTTGGCAGGACAGTGATGAGAAGAACTGGGAACACTTGGGCTTCATTTTTTTGTGTATGTACTTTGTGGATTGAACCCCAGGGGCATTCTACCTCTGAGCTATGGCCCTAGCCTTTTTCATTTTTTACTTATTTTTTTTTTGTGATGCTGGGGATTGAAATCAGGTGCATTCTACCTCTGAGCTGCACCCCCTAGCCCTATTTTTTATTCCTTATTTTGAAGCAGGGTCTCACTAAGTTGCGGAGAGCCTCACTACGTAGCTGAGGATGACCGTGAACCTGCATCCTCCAGTCTCAGCCTCCCAAGTACTGGGATTACAAGCATGCACCACCACACCTGGCTCCTTTTCATTTTTTATTTTGAGACAAGTTCTCACTAAATTGCAGAGGCTAGGCTTGAACTTACGATCCTCCGGTCCTAGCCTCCCTAGAAGCTGGGATTATA
The DNA here is from genome assembly GCA_004027655.1 of Graphiurus murinus. Classification (NCBI taxonomy): domain Eukaryota; kingdom Metazoa; phylum Chordata; class Mammalia; order Rodentia; family Gliridae; genus Graphiurus; species Graphiurus murinus. The sequence continues at coordinate 27,177 of PVLC010010442.1, read as the reverse complement.
GTCGTGCACTATTGTGCCTAGCTCATCGTGGCTGTGTGTGTGTGTGTGTGTGTGTGTGTGTGTGTGTGTGTGCTACTGGGGATTGAACCCAGGGGCATTTTACCTCCAAGCTACACCCCTAGTCCTATTTTTTATTCTTTATTTTGAAACAGGGTCTCACTAAGTTGCAGAAAGCCTAAGTAGATGAGGCTGGCTGCGAATCTGGATCCTCCAGTCTCAACCTCCCAAGTACTAGGATTACAAGTGTGCGCCATCACACTTGTAATTAAGTGTGGCTTAATTTTGATATAACACTATTTCCTAATTGTCAAGGCTGGGTTTGGCAAACTACCATCATGAACTCGTCGTTCAGGTGGGAAAGCTGAGGCCTCTCCATTTCTCTTGCTTACCGCCATTTGAAATGAAACGACATGGACTTGCACAGAGCCCATCCTCAGTTGTTGGGACAGATCTCGACAACCTTAGGCTGAAATGAAGACTCCCGAGAACTTGTCTTCTAAGAGAGCAGGGGCGGTTTTCAGTCTGCCTTATGATAACAGCAGGAAATCCTTACGAATGCTTGTACCGACCCCCAGACACAATCCTGAGCTTTTCTTTCACAAGTGTTGACACAACTGCTCCTCATGACATCCCCAGGAGGCAGGAGCTACTAGGATCACGATCCTCCTCATTTTACAGATGAGGAAACCGAGGCACGCAGAGGTTCCATTAGCTTGCCTAAGGTCTTCCAGTTAGTAAGTGGGAAGCCAGGGTCCTCTGCACCCAGCTGCTTTGCCTGGTTAACTGATGCTGTCTACTGTGACGGAGGTTGCAGGTGCTGAGGCACTGTGTCTAAGTACAAAATGAGAGAATCCAGCACCTGGCCCAGTGCTGGGCACTCAGAAGGCATGCCCTCATCTTAATAATTTATTATTCATGCTCACCTTCTCCTGCTTCTTGGTAAGTTCTTCCATCAAAGATCTATCTCTTAAAGGCTTTCAAGACTATCCTACAAGAACACAGCATACCCAGGAAAACATGGTACTTCCTGGTAGGAGCTACTTCAGGGAAAGGAAAGGTTCTCAGCTGTGCAGCGTGTGTGTGTGTGTGTGTGTGTGTGTGTGTGTGTGTGGTACTGGGGATTGAATACAGGTGTATTCTACCTTTGAGCTATACCCCCAGCCCTTTTTTTTTTGTTTGTTTGAAATGGGGTCTTGCTAGGTCACTGCGAGTCTCACTACACTGCTGAGGTTTGTCTTCAAACCTTTGATCCTTCTGTTTCTACCTCCCAAGTATTGGGATTACAAGGCATGCACCACCATGCCTGGCTTAACCCCTGAAACTCGATAGCTATGTGGCCTGGACCAATTTCCTTCATTTTTACTAAGTCTCAGTGTTTTCCCCTGTCCCTCCCCGCCCCCCAGGTGATGGAGCCCAGGACCTCACAGGTGCTAGGCAAGCCCTCTGCCCCTGACTGACTCCCTGGCCTCAAGCCTCAGTTTTCTTTTCTGTAAAAGCAGGATAATGAGAGTGACTTGGATGTCTCAGAAATTGCTGTGAACCTTAAGAACCTGAAGTTTGTATCACTTTGAATATCTTTATGATGCATAATTACATTGTAGCAATAAAAGTATATATATGCATATACATTCAAATACATATATATATGTAGTACATATATATGCAAAAGAACTTGAAGTCTTCAGCACAGGGCTGAAGCTGGGAGGCCGTGGAGACTGGTGTGGTCAGTATGCCAAGCCCTGCGCTACCAGCTGGGCCAAGTTGGGTGAATCATTTGTCTTTTCTCTGAGCCTTAGTGCCCTGTCTGTAAAATGAGGTTTTGAATTATTACAACAGGTAAATGAGATCACATTTGTAAGATACAGAACAGTGAGTACTAGGTAAGGGTTGGGTATGGCTCTTTACCTGTATAGGATTTCTGCAAATGGTTGCCTCATCACGATTCTCCAGGGACATACTTGACTGCCTGTTCTAGTAGCTTGCGAGGGCTCTCATAACCAAACACTGCAGACCTGGTGGCTTCAACAACAGACATTTATTTCTGTGTCTGGAGACTGCTCTATCTCTGAGCTACATTCCCAGCCTTTTTTAGTTTTTATTATTTATTTATTTATTATTATTTATTTTGGCACTGGGGATTGAACCCAGAGGCATTCTATCTCCAAGCTACACCCCGAGCCCGATTTTCTATCTTATTTGGAAACAGGGTCTCACTAGGCTACTGAGAGCCTTGCTAATTTGCCAAGGCTGGCTTTGAACCTTCGATCCTCCTGTCTCGGACTCTTAAGTACTGGGATTACAAGCATGTGCCACCATGCCCCGCAGGGCTGGTTTCTTCTGAGACCTCTGTCCTTGACCCCTGCGTCCTTGTGTGACTTCTGTGTGCGCACACGTGCACACACACACACATACCCCTGGTGTCTGTGGGTCCAAATTCCATCTTGTAAGGGCATCATTCAGATGGGATTAGTGCTTACCCTACTGGCCTCATTTTAAGTTAACCACCTCTTTAAAGACCCCCATCTTTAAATGCAGTCACGTTGTAAGGTTCTGGGGGTCAAGGCTTCCACCTATGAATCTGGGGGAGGGAGTGCAGTCCAGCCCATAATAATGTTCTAATATCTCATTGAAAGGGCTATTCTGAGGATTAAAGAAAGAAGGCGCATGGCAGGTTTGGATCTGCCCACAGCAGGTGCTCAGTACGTGTTGTTTTTTCTCATCTGGAAAACCTTTCAGAGTGGTAACAAATGCCAAGCTTAGTCCTCAGCTGGCGGGGACCGCCAGGAAATTTGGAGAATTGATGGGAATTTTCACCAGTTTAAGAGAAGGAGAAGAGGGGGGAAGGGAGAGCGGGGTGGGATGTAGAGGGAAATAAACGAAGAGCTGTGTGCAATGAATGGTTTTTTATTTTGTTTGTTTGTTTGTTTGTTTGTTGGTTGGTTGGTACTGAGGACTGAACCCAGGGGCATTCTACCTCCGAGCTACACCCCCAACCCTATTTTTTATTCCTTATTTTGAAACAGAGTCTCACTAAGTTGCAGAGAGCCTCATAAGTAGCTGAGGCTGGCCTTGGACCCAGATCCTTCTGTGTCTCAGCCTCTGAAGTACTGGAATTACAGGCGTGCACCACCACACCTGGCTTAATAAGTTATTTTTAAAAGTAAAAGGCAAGCCGGGCGTGGTGGCGCACGCTTGTAATCCCAGCATTCGGGAGGCTGAGACCGGAGGATCCGGGTTCGCGGCCAGCCTCAGCTACCTAGTGAGGCACTCTGCAACTTAGTGAGACTCGGTTTCAAATTAAAAAGAATAAAAAATAGGGCTGGGGGTATAGCTCGGAGGTAGAATGCCTCTGAGTTCAATCCCCAGTACCGCAAAAAAAAAAAAAAAAAAAAAAAAAAAAAAAAGTAAAAGGCAGCTGGACATGGTGGCACACACCTGTAATCCTGGTACTTGGGAGGCTGAGACACAGGAGGATCACAGGTTCAAAGCCAGCCTCAGCCATTTAACAAGATCCTGTTTCCAAATAAAAAATAAAATCAGGCTGGGGGTGTAGCTGGGAGGTAGAAGTCCTGGGCCCAATCCCAAAGCAACACACACACACACACACACACACACCCCAAAGGCTTGAGTTGATAAAATGGGAGAAATTAATAACATATTATTTTTAATAAAATGTTTGAGGGGGAGAGGGAGGGAGGTTTTCAAGTTTGAACATACAAAGTTGGTGAAGGGGTTAATCCAGCCCCCTAAACAGCTGATTCTGCGGGGGCTGGATCATTGGTGTTTGCTCTAAATTCTCAGGTGATGTTGATACTGCTGGCCCAGGAACTTTACTTTGGGAACTACCGGCCCTGTGCACTCCTGGCACCTCAAAGGCTCAGCATTAATAACACGGTGGTGGGGGAAGCGGGCAGGGTGCACTAGAGGAAAGAACGGTTCATAGTTGTGCGGGACCGCGTACTTGGCATATTCATCACGTTGACCCCGAGTTAGCTTCGGCCTGTTTCTCCACTTTCCTTGGAGGACAGGAACTAGGAAGATTTTCCCAGCAATTTGCAAGGAGTTAATTCGGCTTAGCTCCCGCACCTTCCTTTGTGCCTGTCGGCTGCCCCTCTTTCCACCTGGCCCGAGCTGGCAAGAGCCCTGTTGGCCAGGGGCTGGGCTCCAGCTGCTAGAGCGCCCGCAGAAAGCACAGCTCCCGCGGGAGGGAAGGAAGCCGGAGCCTGCAGACACGCCAGCTTTCTCCAGAGCCGACTGGGCGATAAGAGCTGAGAAGGCTTTTCTCCTTTTCATTTAAGTAGTTTTTTTATGTGTCTAAAGATGTTTTATGGAAACAGAAATTGTACCTGATAAAGTGCCGGCATTAATCCATTTGATGTGTTTAAGGGAGGCATTTGCACGGAAACATATCACGTTACTATCACGCTGATGGATAAGAAATGGCAGAAGATGATTTCCAAAGATTTTTTTTTTTAAACACAATGAGAAAAGCGAGAGAAAGAGAGAGACTTTCCACTATTTTTTTCTCCCCTGCAACTAAGTGTATATTTAATCCTAATAGTACTTGGTGAAAGAGTTTTGGCTCCAATCCAAAGGGAGTTTTCAGAGGGGGCCAATTCCTTCCTACACCTGCCTCAATGATTCAGCCATCAGATAAGTGAGTCAGCTCCATAAACATTTACGGTGCTCCTACTGTATGTCAGACACTCTGCTGTGGCCACGGAGCCCCGAGGTGAGCCAGGGACCCTTCCCGTGACAATGATGCGTGACAGCTGGGCAGAGCCCTTCCTGTTCTCGATTCATGAATTAATTATCTCATTAAATCACCCAGAGGGTTCTGCATTGCGCACTGCTCTAAAGAGGATCACTTTCTATTCAACTTGTGCTAAAATCTCCAGAAATTCCATATTTCTAAAGTCACGTCTATCCCAGGGAGGTCCCTGAATACCTTCCTGATGAAAGAAAACACAGCTCTTGTGACCTTTTCAAGGGTGTTTTAAATGCGTGTTCAAGTTTAAGAGGTCTCTGGTTTAGAATACATGGATTTGTTTTGATTCATTTTTAAGGAAAATAGTTTATTACTAATCACAGTTAAAACATTACAGTTGTCAAATAACTGGCCTTTTTTTTCCCCCCCAAGAGGGAATCAGTGTCACTCTTACGGGCATTACAAATGTTCCCTGGGAACTTCCCATGGCCCGAGTGTACTTGGAGTCAGAATGCATTTCTCATCCATCACCAGGCAAACGTCCAAGCCAAGGGCAGCTGGTCTAGGCAGAACAGGGCAGGATCCTCAAACCTGGACCTGTGGGCATGTGTAAAGCAAGTCTAAGATCCTAACTTAATATGGTTACACCAAGAAACATTGGAAAGAAGACAGGAGTGTGAGAAAGAAGGGATTGGAGTAATAGGAGAGAGAAGAGAGAGAGCCAGGCATGATAGCATGTGCTATAATCCCAATACTTGGGAGGCTGAGACAGGAGGCCTGCAGATTCAAGGCCAGCCTCAGTAACTTAGTGAGACCTGTTTCAAAATAAAAAATAAAAAGGGCAAGTGAGGGGTATAACTAGGAGGTAGAATGCTCCTGAACGTTCAATCCCCAGTACAAGAAAAGAGAGGAGAGAAGTCCCAGTGGCGAGAACGTCTGCTTTGTCTCCTTTGAGATTGGGCTGTGCCTTGGTGGGAAAGCCACTTTCTAGAGACATGACCACCAAAGGTCACGTTCGACTGTCTTTCCCTTCCAGCAGGCCGTGTTCCTTTTCACTTCCCTGAGATGCGTTCCCAATCTTTACAAGCAGACTGACTATTTCTGAATGAGGAATGGGCTGTTTTGAAAGCTACTGGACAGAGAAGGTGTATTTGGCAAGAAAGTTTGTTGAGTTGATTTTCTCGTGATCCTCCAAGAAAGCCAAGAGTGCAGGCCAGAGCCCTGTCCACTGGAAGACGCTCTGCAAAGACAGAACTGTCGTCTGGAAGAGAGCCAAAGGACCGGGTGAAGCTCCAGAGCAGAGTAGGCGTCTCACCCTTCCGTAAGCCTGCGCCCCAGTTCCCTTCAGGTGTCCAAGCTCCCTCTTCCCCCCTAAGCATTTTTTTTTTGTGTGTGTGTGTGTGTGTGGTACTGGGGATTGAACCCAGGGGCATTCTACCTCCGAGCCACACCCCCAGTCCTATTTTTATTCCTTATTTTGAAACAGGGTCTCACTAAGTTGCAGAGGGCCTCACTAAGTAGCTGAAGCTGGCCATGAACCTGCGATCTTCCTGTCTCAGCCTCCCAAGTACTGGGATTACCAGTGTGCACCACCACGCCTTTAAGCATTTTGAGTACAGCTCGAGGCTCTCCTCAATCTGGGACACAATCTGTCAGGTCAACGGGGTCCATGGCCTGACATCCAGGATGCTCCTTCGCTCTGGCTACTGGGCTGGGGCGGGGGTGGTGGTGGTGGTGGTGAAGGAAGCTTCCCAGGAAGGTCTCAGCAGGAGCTGGCCTCTGAGCAGAGGGAGGACCAGGGAGGAGCCGGGCAGGCTCTGGACTGCAGAGGCTACAGTGGCTGGTAAAGGTAACAGTGGTAGAGCGCTTGCCTCATATGCACGCACGCACATCTCCATTCCCAGAACCATGAGCGCACACAAGGGGATCGATCTGTGGCTGCAGAGAAGGGAAGGGGAAGGCTCACACAAAACGAAAATTCATGTGACATTTTAGAAAGAGCCTCTGGCAGCCGGGCATGGGCGCACGCCTGCAATCCCAGTACTTAGGAGGCTGAGACAGGAGGCTCGCAGGTTCGAGGCCAGCCTCAGCAACTTAGCGAGACCTTGTTTCACAGTACAAATTTTAAAAAAAGGGCTGGGAGTGTAGCTCAGAGGTAGAATTTCCCTGGGTTCAATCCCAGGTACCAGAAGAAAGGAAGGAATGAAGGAAGGGAGGGAGGGAAGAAGGGAGGACCAACCTCTCTGGCTGTACTTTGGAGATTGGACAGGATAGAGACCAGTCAGAAGCAAAAAGGCCAGGTAGGAACATTTTTTTGCAGGAATTTGTTAGATGTTAACATGCTATCATTCCTAGGAATGTTCTGTTCCTTAAAAGACTGCAAGGAGAGAGAGGGAGAGAGGGAGAGAGAGAAAGAGAGACCGAACATGCAGAGCTGAACTGCTCATGGCTGAATTCTCTGCAGCTGGAGAGGGGATATCTGGGGGCCCGACCTCCCCTGCTGCTGTCAGACCTGGCTCAAGCCAGCTGCCTTCATAGGGAAGGGGGTGGGAGACGATGTAGGAGTGGAGCTGGGAGAGGGGGTTAGCGAGGAAGACCTGGGACAGGGTCCAGGACACTGGCTCACCGCAGGTTGGAATCATCTGATGCTGGGTGGAGTCCTGACCAGTTGATACAAATCTCTGGGACCTTGGCTCAGGCCTCTGTGCTTTCCCAGCTCCTACAGTTAGCTCCTCCATGCAGCCAAGATGGAGAACCCTGGTCCTGCACAGTCATCCTCAAAGTGTGCTGTGCCACGTCTCCTGAGAGCCGGTTAGAAATGCAGGTTCTCAGGCTCCGCCCAGACCTACTGCAGGGAACCTGGTGATTGCTGATCACATTGACTGCATGCTGGAGTCATTTTGGGGAACTTGTGCTTAGCAAACGCTTATCAGAAGAAAGTCTCAGTACCTGGGTCCTACTTCTAGAAATTCTGTTGTGATGGGCTTGGGGGGTAGCCTGAGTGACAGGACAGATGGCATTTTGCAAAGACAGGAAACTACAGTGTAGAAGGCCCTGGCCAGAGCTGAGTGTTGGGGGAAGGGGCCTGCTCTATCTCTATGGGAACTGTTACCTCTCACACATACCCCGATTTAAACCTGAGATGTTACACCAGGGTCAGCTGCAGCAGTGGCTCAGCCACTTGGGGGCTTTAGGGAAGGTCTGGGTTGGCGTGCAGGACTTGCTCTGGGACACGGTCAACCTTTGAAACATCACTTCCTCTCAATCTCGGCTTCCTCATTTCTGTAACACTTACCTGGCAGGGTTGTTGGGAGCAGCAGGGAACCTATGAAGCACCCAGCTCATGAGCAGAGTACAAAACCTGGCCGGGTTGGTTAGGAACCGGCCTTTCTAGGCAGAGCAGGGAGGAGGACTCGGGCCACGGGCCTTTCTCCCTTCTTCTCCCATCTGGAAGATTCCAGGCACCTAAAGACTGCCAGGGGAAATGCCTGAAGACACCTAGGCAGGAGCTAAGGGGGCCTAAAGGGTTAAGGAGGCTGACTTCAGAAGCCAGGGCGAGCTGCGGGCACTGTGGCACATGCTTGTAATCCCAGTACTTGGGAGGCTGAGACAGGAGGATTGCAGGTTTGTGGCTAGCCTCAGCTACTTAGTGAGGCTCTCTGCAATTTAGTGAGACTCTGTTTCAAAAATAAATAATACAAAATAGGGCTGGGGGTGTAGCTCAGAGGTAGAATGCCTCTGAGTTCAATCCCCAGTACTGCAAAAAAAAAAAAAAAAAAAAAAAAAAA